>VIAB01000915.1:99932-113630 GCA_009801035.1 Oophaga pumilio
AGGTTACCATGTCAGTCAGGGGCCCATCGTCACCATTTTTGGACTCCTATGAGGCCCTGTCCATGGATGGGCTTAGCAGGAAATTGTCATTTTTTTTGCTCTGGACTAAAGGGACCTTTTTGGCCCCCTTGGCTCCAGGGCCCTGAGAACAACTGCACCCCCTAATATTTCGCCTCTCAATCCATCGTATGTCCCCAGCTAATTCCTCCAAATATATTACACCTTCGTGTGAGCCATTTTGGTTAATAGTGACATTGGTAAGTGGGAATTTGGCACATGGCTGATAGACACGATGTTAGGGGGCCCTATTTATCAAAACGGTAAAAAAAAACTAAGAAAAGTGCCTTGTTACCCATAGCAACCAATCATAGCACAGCTTTCATTTTACCAGAGCAGTTTTAGACATGTGATCTGAAATTTGATTGGTTGCTATAGAATACAAGGCCAGTTATTCTTTTTGACAAATAAGGCCCCAATTAGACATTTTTATACGTTTAGTAAACCTTTCGATCCCTAATATTTGGAATTGATACATCTGTTGACTCCTAAATTAATGTATGCAGCAAAATGTTAGATAAATCTCCCTTAAGGGACCTAATTTTTAAAAAAGAGAGAGAGAGCAGCCCATAGCAACCAATCACAACACAGCTTTCATTTTTCAACAGCAGTTATTGAAATGAAAGCTGAGCTGTGATTGGTTGCTGCGGACAACAAGGCCGGTTTGAGCCTTAGTTTTAGTAAATCTGGACCATTGTCTTTGCCGTCTTTCAGCTTGGACTGTGCCAGTTTTTATAAATGGCCGATCCTCCCGTCCCCCACCACTTCTATCCTGGGACACCTCCAGTGTGTAAAAGAAAACTAGGATGAAATGAAGAAACTGGGTCAGTGGGAAATGGCTCTAGATCACATATTTCAGAGCGTTTTGGATGTGAGCGCAGCCGAATAGTAAAGAGGCCAAAATTAAAGAGCGTCCGTCACATAAGATGGGACTGCAACTATGGAGGCTCAGACTCGCACCTTACAGCGTCACATGGTGAAGCCACAGAGCCTCTGTGTGCCGCCATACCAAGAATATTCACTATTGATCTTAGGGAAGAATCTCTGAAGAGTCCAGGAGGTGGAGCTTATATTCAAACATACCACTGGCCAATCACAGTTTCTGTTTCTCAGCAGTGCCTGTGATGTCACAGGAGAGGCCAATCAGCCGTTGTTATGTAGAGCAGTGATATCGACCCAAGCTGTCGGAAAACTACAACTCTCAGCATGCCTTGGGGTTGTATTTTTGCAGCGTCTGGTGGGTGATGTAGAGGTGGATGCTCGTTAGCAGGAAATTATTTGAACTCCTTAAAGACCTGGAGGTGATAGGTGCTGCTTGCTTTGTGTCAGGTTTCGACAGGTCTTATGTACCCCTTTTTGGTAATTCGGGGGGTCAAGTAGCAGTTGCCAGTGTTGTAAATGTTCAGGTGTTAAAAGGGAGAAAGTTTGCAACAGCGCCACTCTTATCCAAAGGCTGTATCTGGTATTGCATCTAAGTCGTCTTTACATAAATAAGGCTAAGCTGCAATACCAGACTCAAACTACAAATGGCACTTTCACAAAGAAAGCCGTCCTGTTTATTTTAATCTTTCACGACCTTCATCCCAAGATTTTAAAGAGAACCTGTCACCAAGTGTAAGGTCACTGGTTCAGATCAATGAGCCGCCATGATGAAGATTTCCCAAGAAAAGAAATACAGCATCATCCAGCTCATCGATAGAGGTCTCTCGGCCAGGAAAATTGTCAAACTGCATCATGTGAGCTCCATGACAGCTGGAAGATACGGCATGACGTCCATTCAGAAGCCATGAGGTGGACGTCCAGGAGAAATATCGGAGTCACCAAGTCGGCTCATCCCAAGGTCTATCAGTTCTGTGGTGTGCAGTGGAGGAGGCTCCTATGCGCCATAATAGTGAGGTCACAGGCGTCCATGGCAGCACCGTGTGACACACGTTACACAAGTCTGGAATGGTGGCCCGAAAAATGGCGAAGAAGACTCAGCTTCAACATTGTCGGCTCGAAAAGTGGACAGTAGACGATTGGAGACGGGGGATTTGGAGCGATGACACGAAAGTCGATAGATGGCTCTGATGGGGTCAAATGGGCCTGGAGGAAACAAAGGAAAAATGGGCTAAAGGATCGAGAAACTGAAGGAACTGTGAAGTTCGTTGGAGGAAGCCTGATGATATGGGGTTTCACAGCCAAAGGGGTTGGATACTTGACCAGGATCGATGGTGGTCTCAGTGCTGAGCTACATGTGAGTATCCTACAGGATGAGTTACTTCGTACATCGCGTACTATAGGTATGAGAAGGATGACATCGTGTTCCAGCAGGACAATGACATGAAGTATACGTCAAGATTGGCGGATAAATGAATCAATGACAATGAAGTAGAGACCGGGGCTGTGGAGTCGGTAAGCCAAACCTCCGACTCCGCACTGTTCACCTGGTGATAGATCCCTTAAGACCTTCCAATTGGAAAGAAATTGATCTTTACTTCTGGGAAGCTCCATAATTAAAAGGAAAAATGCCATTAGGAAAACGTGCACTTTCCCTTTCAGCTTGGACTTTCCATTCTCTCACTAAAAACTTTCCTTGATCCGGTGAATGTGAATGGATATTCTTCTAATCAATACATCCCTTTCCATTGCCGTCTGCCGGTATCCAGCCTCACTAATGTGACCTTCTGTGCCGGCCTCCCGGGAATTCTACAATTACAGGCGCGCGGTGTACGCCGAGCCGTCCCCACCCGGGCATTAATGTAAAACACTGGCAGAAGACGGTGTACGTGTCCCAGACTCATCAGATACTGATCTTCAGAGTAATACAACCGCTACGTGATGGTGTCCAGCTCCTAAAAATATCAGCGCTTATTCATAAATTGGTGGGGCGCCATTTTTAGAAAGCTGCATGAACGAGACAACTAAAATAAATGAGGATATCGTGATTATATGGGTCCTGATTCCGCAACTGCAATGTCATTGGGTCAGTGCCCACAGAACACAATGGCCCCCTGTTCTTTGGAGATAGATGGAGGACCATCAGGAGATGCCAGTGCTTTAGTGACTCCCATATGTTTTGGCCCATTATTATTTAACTTGGTGATTTAAAGGGTTTTCCACTGCCATTGGGATCCTTGACCACACTACTTAGGGAAGAATGGGCTAAAACATGTTTTAAAGTGGATCTGTCACCAGGTCAAAAGTGACCGGTTTGTGCTCTTCTGTTATTCCCGCTGCTCCCTTGTGTATTCCGACTTTTGCCTTTTTTAAATCGGCCATACGGCTCCAGAGATAAGGAAATTTTTGTTTGGTGCTAATTTTTATGGTCTTAACTAAGGGGGCGTGGCTCATTGGTTAATTATGCAGAGCAGCCTAGAGACACGCCCCTGAGGATCCCTGGTAAAAACTATAAAAATTAATAAGGACGATATCTCTAGAACTGTATGATGGATTTAAAATAAATAAAGGGAATAGTCAGGGAAGCAGCCAGAATAAAATAAGAGCAAAAATTGTCCTCTTTTGACCCGGTGACAAATCCCCTTTAAATATTGAATGATATGAATGCCGTGGAGACTCCCATAAGGAGACCTTTATAAAATAAGTCACTGTGAAATACCAGTATTTGAAAACCTGGTGTACTAGGGACTTCCATGGTCATTTAAAGGGTATGTCCAAAGTAACTGGCTACTTTAAGAAGATCGGGTATGGTCACTTAAAGGTGACGTCCAGTTTTTATGCATTTGCATTTTTTTAAGTGAGAGTACGGAATGACACAGGAGACTTACAAGTCAGGTATTGTAGGAGAAGCTCAAATACGTTTTTGGTGGAATTACCCTTTAAAAATAGATTTTTTTTTTTGCTTGCTGTGAAAGGCGAACTCCGGTGACTACCCCGGTCATACTGAGGCACAAGGACAACTTTACAGTGCACGGATCTCATCAAACATCTTCTGTCTCAGCTTCCTGGACCCTTGGGATGTGGAGTGGTACATTGGGGTTAACAGCAATCCTACCTGAATTTTCGGGCTTCGAGGGGACGTTAGATGTTGGCCGAGACATTGGGATATCATTGATGGGGTCGGGGTATGACACATTTACCGTCAGCCTGATTGTGTCTGCTGGATCTCAGATCTGGGATGGTGTCCAGGTTTCCTTTTACGCTGGTATCATCTCCCCAGAGGAGCTTTGTTAGAAGCAGAATCGAGGTCAGGCAGGAGAGATCGTTATTTTTAGGTAACAAGTTATTATTTTTTTCCAGTTTTTGGATCATATTCACCACGAGAAAGAAAAATTCTCGACGTGTGGTCACACATCTCCACTCTCTGGGGATTATTTGTCCAGGTCTATGGACACCTACACTCCTTAAGGTGGTCTCATTGTAATGATGAAACTAAGGAACATTGCAATTTTCTTCTTATTAAAAATACTTGTTTAAATTCTATAGTTTACAGCTTGTTGCCTAGATCACCTCGGCCACCTCTGCAGTCTATCAGCAGTGGCCGGCTTCCTAGGGAAATGCCACTCTGAAACTAGCGCCACTGCTAGATCGATCGAGCGTCATTGTCCCTGCCTAATCACTGCATGTTTAGGACAATCTGTCACCCACTCTGGGTCAAAATTGGGTGACAACGCCTCCTACAGATTGGAATTGCAGCTATATTGGTTGTCAGAGAACAGAAGAGGCTGCAGACAACCAGAGTTGAATGATGCCGATAGTTACCACTAGAGGGAGCTCATCACATAGAAATATATAGCTACGGTAGTTTTACATTTGGTGCGAGGGAGCTCCCTCTAGTGGTGGCTGTAAAAAGCCAAAGTTTTATTAATTCTTTGAAGAAACTGAAATAGTCGGGTTCGTAGTGTCATAAAATATATTTTAAAGTTACCTTTAACCTCTTCACTCACCTAGATCGCCAATAATAGTAGGTTTAAACCTAAATCTCACTCTAGACTACCAGGACTGTAATGGCTAACAGTCCTGGTGGTCTAGAGTGACATATGGGCTTACAAGGCACCACAGTTATGACTATCAGCCTCCTTCTTTATTCTAGACCACCTGAGATACATTATTAACCCCTAAGCTTCTCTGGAAAACATGATCATTTTGACGAGGAGTCTGCACGGAGTGTCAGTCTAACATGTAGGAGAACAGCCGTCGGGCCCCCACGATCCAGTGCATAGGTGGTCAGTACTGGTAGCTGGACTTGTAGCAGCTGTTATCCTGCTTGTTGATGGTTTCCATGTAGCAAGCACGGCTTCCCGCTAACCTTTTTCCTAAAAACGGAGTTCACCTTTTCTTGCAGAATGTATTGTATGGACGCCCTTAGCGATGTGCCGTAAGCGTCGGCATATACAGAAAGCAGGAAAAGGGTTAATATGAGCCGCCATCCCTGACTGTAAACTCCTTCTGTCTTTTTCTACTTCCCACCGTTTATTGCAATGACTCCGCCGCGTTCCTGTGGGTATTCTCTGTGATTGAGGTTTCGCTGCCAGCTCATTAACAGCTGCATCCCCATGGGTTTCCAGCACAAGTGAAGGAGGGGCAGGACACCAGGGACAGATAAGACATCAGATCCGAGGAGGCTCTGTAGCGTCAGTACCAGGGACAGCGGCACAGACACCGCAGGAGCGGCGGCACCGGGAACCCATGTAAGTGCCCCTGTCTCTGACCCACTGTCAATCACCCGGCCTTCTGGTGGCGCCAACCTGACCCAACATGGGGAAACATCATGGCTTTTCCAGGCATTTCCGGTAAGTTGATCGATTGAAGGTGATTGGTCAGCCCTTTAGGGTCTTGGAGTCCCTTGATTGCAGTGGGGGTGGTAGCCGCTTATGCTCTGCCAATAGGAGCCATGTGTCCTAGAGTTTGTCCTAGTCATTGGTCTCCCAGCACCCAAGGGACACATCACATAGGGGATTGTTATCCGATTTTGGGGTAGAAGTTTTAAAAATATTAATGTATGGAATATTTCTAGAAGTGAATTCTGACAAGACTTCAAGAAGTTTAAAAAAATGTAACGTAATGAATAATGATCTTACGGGGGTCTTGTGTCATATAGAATTGGCTGAGATGTCCGTACCAGTCTCATCATCCCTGTATGGCTGTGATACCGACCTTGAAGTCACTCACATACAGTGTGTGCACATACATACAGTGTGTGCATATACATACAGTGTGTGCACATACATACAGTGTGTGCACATACATACAGTGTGTGCATATACATACAGTGTGTTCATATACATACAGTGTGTTCATCTACATACAGTGTGTTCATCTACATACAGTGTGTTCATCTACATACAGTGTGCGCATATACATACAGTGTGTTCATCTACATACAGTGTGTGCATTGCATATACATACAGTATGTTCATATACATACTGTGAGTGCATATACATACAGTGTGTGCACATACATAGATTGTGTGCATAGTCCCTTATACACACTGGACATCCCGTACACTCAAATTTCCCCGAGCTCACAGTCGTACTCACGCTGATACTTATAGATCCACCTGCATGTGCAATCACTATATACTCATTCATACGCTCATTCCAATATTAAAGGGAATCTGTCAACAGGATTTCACCCCCCAAACTATATATACGGCATGTAGCTCTTCCAAAGACAAGTCCAGCAACACCTTTACATGGCCAGTCCGTTCTTCCATTACTGAGAAATCGGCTTGTGAATTAATATGCAAATGAGGCTGAAGAGCGATGGTAGATTTGAAGCCTCTGTCACTCCAGCTCTATTCCCCGCCTCCTCCTTCTTGACTGAAGTCACACAGCATAGAGATTGTTTGTGAAGCAGGAGAAGGCGATGCTGGTCGGAGAATAGAGCTGGAGTGACAAAGGCTTCAGGTCTACCATAGCTCTTCAGCCTCATTTGCATATCAATTCAAACGTCAATTTCTCAGTAACTGAGGATCGCACTGGCCGTGTAATGGTATTGCTGGGCTTGTCTTTGAAAAAGCGACATGCGCATGTACCGTTTATAGTTTGGGGGATAAAATTCTGCTGAGAAATTCCCTTTAAATATGCCCCTATACACACACTGATACTCATTCACACTGGTATTTACAGTCGCTGTTATACTCACACTCGTACCTAATACAAATCTAAGTATATTTATACTACTACTCACTGTTATATTCACGCCTGCGCCCAAACATACCCTCATACTCCTATACACACGTCCCCTGGTGTTCTCACACTCGTACCCTGATACATACATCATTGTATGCTGATAGTCACTCACTTTGTTGCTCACACCCACTCACATTCACTCTCACACCCACTCACATTCACTCTCACACACACTCACGTTCACGCTCACACCCACTCACATTCATGCTCACACCCACTCACATTCACTCTCACACCCACTCACATTCACGCTCACACTCACTCATATTCACTCTCACACCCACTCACATTCACTCTCACACCCACTCACATTCACGCTCATACTCACTTACATTCACGCTCACACCCACTCACATTCACGCTCACACTCACTACCTGTTGCTTGGCAGATGATCCTTGTCGCCCAGTTTCCTGTAGGCACTTAGAGCTGCATTATTACGGTTTTACAGTCCTCTCATGTTACTTCTAGTTCTTTCCTTGTGTGTCAGTTCACACTGCGATTCTCGCATTAGGTCCGTGCTCCGGGTAGATCAGGATGTGCAGAACTATAAATCTATCCGATAGGAGAGCGTTCTTCCCGGTGGTGTCGCAAATGGACTTCATTTCCCTTCATAACTTCTAATTAGTGCCCGATCCTCCCGATCTTGATGTTCTTGGTATTTACACTGATGAGTTATTGCGGTATAATCACGCTCCTGAATGAACGAGGCTTTTAACGTGCAAGGTAATAGACACAATGGCAGCTCCGCATCCACTTCAAGAGGAAAGAAGCCATTAACTCGGCAGCACTTTAATTCCTTTATCTAGCATCTGACTCTGGCATCTGTTCGGCTCACATGGAAAGATGAAGGCAGGGGGTTAATACTTTCGCAAATACAGCACTGGGGGGCACTCAATTAGCCGTTTTCCTGGTCCTGTTGACATAGGGGAAAGCAATAAGTATGAATGTGCTTCTTTGGGTATGGTGGGCACATAGAGTTGCTCAAGCTCGACAGGGATCGTGTGTGCTGTGCCGCCATATAGCGCTTCCTTATGGCACCATATTATAGAAATATTCTCCATACTATGGAATATGATGTAATTTTCTCTCTGTTGGATTCTGTATAAAATCAGACGCACACGGAGATATGGTATAAACCTCTATAGGTGATCTGGATGGATGCCTCGGATTTGGCGGTAAGCAGCATGTCAAAATGTTGCTTCCCCCCTTTATTAAAATACTTCATCCTCTACCGTATTACAGAAGTATTGTCCTCTAGTATCATTGCATCTGGGGAGAATACGGTATAGAATTGCAGCATTATATGGCGGTGCGCGTATTGTAGAACCGTAAGGAAGACACGTGCCGCCATACGGGGCGTTAATGACGCCAAGTGTGAACCGCGACCGTCACGTGATCGTATTTGTGCCCCCAATGAGATTAACGCCGCGGTAAAAGAGCGAATGATTTGTCCCCTAAAAGCAGATTTGAGCTTGCGTTAAATGACAACGTGTCAAAAACAAATCAGAAGACACGGCGCCCGCTTTGTACTTTGCGTGAACCTTGCAGTGCGCGAGAAACCGAAAGGGAGAGGAGAGAATCTTTATCCTTTCATCTGAAAATACCAAGGTGGCAGACGCTGGAGATGCTGCCCGGGCGGAGTGATGGCGTGTGCTCGCCGGCTTTTATCTCGCTGCTGGGATAATTATACGATGAGACTCGTTCTGCCAAAATCTTCTGAGACTTCCTTCTGCTCCCCCGTTGGAATGTCAGCGCTGCCGGGAGGAGGGAGAAAAGAATATAAGACGGAAAAGGAAAAAAAAAGAAATTTAAATGTTTGGGAGTTAAAGGGTGTAATGGAGACAAGGAATAGTTGTCATCGCGTCCTGCTGAGACGGAGATGAAAAACACAAGTGGATTGTGGAGGAGAAATAAAGTGATGCATGTTCACAAATAGACTTAGTACTGTGAAGATCTTAGAAGTGGTGGTGGGTTTTGAAGTGGCAGAAGGGGGTAAGGGATGTGACCAACTGATGGTAGACTGGCTAGTGATTTTCATGGATGTGGTCACTTAGAAGGAGCATGAGGGAGTTACTAGAGTGATGCATTGGTTGGATCGAAAGAAGGACATGATGGATGGACACCAAGGTAGAAGGAATCTCCTGGTTGGATTCAGGCTTGAGGGAAGTGGTTAGTGTTGGTTTGATGATACAAGTGATAGACGAGATACATAGGAGATAAAGCAGATTGGATGCCGAAGTGAAAGAAACGATGGTGGGTTGGTAGTAGATTCGACTGTTTGACTTGTGAACTTGTTGAAACATTTTTGGGAAATGGAATGAGGGAAGAAGTAGACTGGTTTCAAGGAACAAAGGAAATAGTAGAATTTTAGGAACGTAAGAAGGAACTGAGTTGGATGTAATCTCTTAATTGCGTTCAGGCATGATGGAAGTAGGAGGTTGGTCTTATGGGAGGTGGGAAACTTCAGATTGGTTGGATGGGAAAATGGAAAGAATAGGTTGGATCGATGCAAGAGTAGAAGTGATCTCTTGAAAGTTGGGTTTGATGGTTGAGAAGAGTGGTATCTTGGTTGGATTACAGTGATAATAGGATGGTGAAGAAAGTAGTACTGGTTGGAGAAGAAGAGGGTTAGAAATGTGACCAACTGGTGGGATGGTGGTCGAATGGTGGCTACAGGACTTGGTGAAAGTTTGGAGTGTTTTATTTATTGAGAAGGGATAAATTGTCAAAATGTTGGATGATAGGAAGGAGGTGGTATGTAGGATGTTGGAGTGGAAGGGATCACGTGGTTGGGTTCAGGCATAAGGGAAATGGTTGAGTAATGGAAGAGAGAAAGTTGGATTGATAAAATGGTTGGATGCTTATTAATAAAGAGATAATATGATGGTGAAGAACGTGGTATTGGTTGGAGAAGAAGGGGTTTAGAGATGTAACTTACTGGTGGGATGGTGGTAAATGGTTTGGTCAGTTGGGAGATGGAGAAAGGAGTAGATTGGATATGGGAGAAATGGGTAAGAGATATGACCAATTGATGGGATGGAGGTGGACTAGCTTATGGACTTGGTAGAACTAGTCACTTAAGGGACAAAGTAGATTTATTGTTTGGGGAAGAGGGAAATTGTTGGAGATTATGGAGGAAGCACATGGTAGATTGGTCAGTCACAGGGTTGGAAGTGGCCTCCTGGTTAGATACAAGGGTGAGTAAAGTGGTTGGAGAAGAAGGTTGTAGTAGACTGGAAGGGAAGTAGTGAAGGTAGTAATAGACTGTACGAGGGTAAAGGAAGTGGTAGATGAGTCCATGAATTCACTCCTTCCCTAACGTATCTTATCTGTTATCTTTCCCCAGAATATTCATCCCCAAGAAACATCGGCAACGTTTTGACCATGTTGTGTCTCAGAGTCTCATCAGCAAGATCTGCCGATCCAGGAGTGAGCGCAGCAATCGTCTGAGGAGGAGTCGTAGTGAAGACCACCATGAAAGGTTGCTGGTGTCCACGAGGGCAGCTCCTATGCCGCACTGCCAGGATGAGGTGGGCAGGGGAATGAAGAAGAGCAGTTCCCTTGTTGCTGGCAGTGTGGGCTCCGGAAAACCACACAGGTAAATGTAATACCTTAGAGGGGGTGCACACTTTTACAATTTTGCATCCACTTTTTTACATTGGCCTAAACTCTAAACAAATACTGCAAATAGACTTATATTATAAAAAGAGCCGTTTTGTGTATACAGCACCTATGCGGGGCTTTATAGCTCCATGGCTACAGATGGCAAACAAACGTGTGTAGTCTGAGGCTTAGTCATGTTGCTTAGCCACCTATTAAACAGAAGAGGATGAATTGGCTGCGGGGTCCGATTGTAGACTGTAATCATGACCATCTGCATCAGAGCTGTATACACGTAACGGTAAGATGTTTTTAATCAAGACCACTTCCCATTTCTGTGTCTGCAGGACGATACGGGTGTGTAAGGGAAGTAGCAGCTTTGGGTTCACGTTACGGGGCAATGCTCCAGTATGGATAGAGTCCATTCTCCCAGGTACAGCGCTTTACCATCGTTATGTCATATGTGCAATGTAAATATTAATGGAAAACAATCCGACCAAGAGAAATGAGAAATGCACCGAACCGACAAAAGAACTGAAAGTCAGCGGCCACAAACCAAAGAATACAGCGGCTGCCGTGTGCGCTAGGATACGTGCAACCACCAGATATATGACTTCATTAATGTCAAAAAGACTAATAATACTGAGGGACGTAGTGCACAAACTGGGGTATTCGTGTGTGCCCACCAGCCACAACAAGGTGACGTCCTCTGATGGGACCCTGACCTAGTACCAGTTTGTGCAGTATGTACCTAAGTATTATAAGTACAGTCTGTATGGCAGTAATGCAGTTATAGTAATTCACAGGTTCAATACTTGAACAGTGAGGCCGCTGTATATAATACAGTCACTATGGCTCGTACCTGTTCATACTTCATTGTGTTAGGAGATCTATGATTTTTGTAGTATCTGTTGTATAGCTCTATCTATCTACAATACTTTTCTTTCTTTTCTTTGTTCTTTCCATACTTTCTCGCTCTTTCTTTCCTTTCTTCCTTCCATCCCTCCTCCCTTTCTCATTCGTTCATTCTTTCTCTTTCTTTCTTTCTTTCTTTCTTTCTTTCTTTCCTTCCATCTTTTTTTCTTTCATTCTCTTTCCTGCCTTCCATTTTTCCTTTCTCTTTTTCCTTCCTTCATCTCTTTTCTATTTCTTTCTTTCTCTTTCTTTTTTTTCTTTCTTTCTTTCCTTTTTCTCTCCCTTCCTTCTTTACTTCCTCCCTCCCTCTCTTCCTTCCTCTCTTACCTTCCTTCCTTTCTCTCTTTCCTTAATTCCTTCCTCACCTCCTTTCTCTCTTTACTTCCTTCCCCACTTCCTTCCTTTTTTCTTTCCTTCCTTCCGATCTCTTTCCTTTCTCCCTTCTTTCTGTTCCCTCTTTCCTTCCACGCTCCTTCCCTTCTTTCCTTTTTCTCTTTCCTTCTTTCCTTTCTTTCTTCCTTTCTTGTTTTCTTTTTCCTTCCTTCCTTCTTTCTTTCTTCCTTCCTTTTCCCCCCTCCCTCCCTTCCTTTCTCTCTTTCCTTCCTTTCTCCCTTCCTTTCTCTCTTTCGTTCTTTCCTGCCTCTCTACCTTCCTTTCTTTCTTTTTTCCTCCTTCCTCCTCTCTCCTTCCCTTCCTTTCTCTCTTTCCTTTTTTCTTCCCTCCCTTCCTTTCTATCTTTCCTCCCTTCCTTCCTTTCTCCCTTTTCTTCCTCCCTCCCTTCATTTCTTTCTCCCTTCCTTTTGTTGTTCCCTTCATTCCTTTCTTCCTTCCTACCTTCCTTTTTGTCTTTCCTTCCTTCCTTCTTTCTTTCCTCTCAGTCCTTTCTTCCTCCCTCTCTCCCTTCCTTTCTCTCTCTTTCCTTCCTCCCGTTTTTCCTTCCTTCCTTTCTCTCTCCCTTTCTTTCCTTCCTTCCTTTCTTTCTCCCTTTACTTCCTTCCTCGCTTCCTTATTTACTTCCTCCTTCCTCTCTCCTTCCCTTCCTTTCTCTCTTTCCTTTTTTCTTCCCTCCCTTCCTTTCTATCTTTCCTCCCTTCCTTCCTTTCTCCCTTTCCTTCCTCCCTTCCTTCATTTCTTTCTCCCTTCCTTTTGTTGTTCCCTTCATTCCTTTCTTCCTTCCTACCTTCCTTTTTGTCTTTCCTTCCTTCTTTCCTTTCTCTCTTTCCTTCCTCCCTTCCTTTCTCTCTCCATTTCTTTCTCTCTACCTTTCCTTCCTTCCTCCCTTCCTTATTTCCTTCCTTTCTCTCTCCCTTTCTTTCCTTCCTTCCTTTCTTTCTCTCTCCCTTTCCTTCCTTCCTTTCTCCTTCCTTTCTCGTCCCTTCTGTCCTCCTTTCTTTCTCTGTCTTTCCTTCCTCCCTTCCTTTCTCTCTCTCTCCCTTTCTTTCTCTCTCCCTTTCCTTCCTTCCTTCCTTATTTCCTTTCTCCTTCCTCTCTCGTCCCTTCCGTCCTCCTTTCTTTCTCTCTCTCTTTCCTTCCTCTCTTTCTTTCTCTCTCCCTTTCTTTCTTTCTTTCTTTCTTTCTTTTTTTCTCCCTTTCCTTCCTTCCTCCCTTCCTTCCTTATTTCCTTTCTCCTTCCTCTCTCGTACCTTCCGTCCTCCTTTCTTTCTCTCTCTTTCCTTCCTCACTTCCTTTCTCTCTCCCTTTCTTTCTCTCTCCCTTTCCTTCCTTCCTCCCTTCCTTCCTTATTTCCAATCTTCTTCTCTCGTACCTTCCGCCCTCCTTTCTTTCTCTCTCTCTCTCCTTCCTCCCTTTCTTTCTCTCTCCCTTTCCTTCCTTCCTTTCTTCCTTCCTTTCTTTCTCCCTTTCCTTTCTTTCTTCCTTATTTCCTTTCTCCTTCCTCACTCGTCCCTTCCATCCTCCTTTCTTTCTCTCTCTTTCCTTCCTCCTTTCCTTTCTCTCTCCCTTTCTTTCTTTCTTTCTTTCTTTCTTTCTTT
>VIAB01000915.1:122357-133531 GCA_009801035.1 Oophaga pumilio
CAGCCCGCAAAAAGGAAATATCCAAAACGGTGCCCTCTTCCTTCTCTCGAAATCTAGGAAGTTGTAAACAGCCACCTTTACCTCCAGCCCCTCCACCTCTTCCCATACCACCTGTTCCACCCGCACCACCCCTGGAGCCCCTGGCACATCGTGGCATGCACCGACGAAGTGACTCAAGCCACATGAGTGTGAAGAGACTGCGCTGGGAGCAGGTGGAAAATTCGGAAGGGACAATATGGGGGCAGGTAAGTTCTTCTGTTCCGGCGGGGTGGGGGCAGATGACATGACATCCTAGTTCTGTACGCTGAGGGGGGGCCTAAAAAGCATTTGTGTCATATGAGTATGCATATGCATATGAATTTATCTCTGGAGGACTGGACGTGCAATACCTTAGTTTTCCTGCAGGGGAGCTGTAAAAAATTGAATATGTAAAACACCCGGTTCCTTCAGAGATTACGTCTGATCACTGGGGTCCTAACAGCAGCACCCTCTGTGACATTGCCAAAAACTGAATGCCCCTTTACTTTACACCATGTATAATGGAACTGCTGGGATCTGTAGTGTGTTCCAGTCCATTTCCACCAATAACTTTATCTTTCTTCAGTTGGGAGAAGATTCAGACTATGAAAAACTGAGTGACATGGTGAAGTACCTGGACCTGGAGCTGCACTTCGGTACCCAGAAAACACGTAAGCAGAGGACGGAGCATTGTGTGCCCCCATGGTGTCACCAGAGCTGACATGTAAATGCTGCTGTGATGCCACGCAAAAGTCTGAATTAAGTGTTTTAAGGGCATGAAATCTTATTTAAGTATTTTTTTCATTGCTCAGATGCATCAAAAATAAAAAAATATTAAAATTAAAATTTTTCATTTTGTGCGTGCAGCTTCCTATCCTTACCTATGTGTCTCCATGGTAACAGACTACAAACAAACTCTGTGCAGTCAGATCCAGCAGTCACACTCCCTTTCTTCTGCTCCCTACTTTATCCTTATACTGTATATATTTGGTACGAAGGGGACAGATGAAAGTGATAAGGCCCAGTTCAGACTTCTGTATTGCACACGGACCACGCAGATCCTGACCCAAACTAAGAAGCTCATCGATACCTACGAGGCTGTTGGTTCGGGGCAGGAGAGCTGCGGTCAGTCCGGGCACTTACACTGTGAAACACGGACGTCAGAATGGGGCATTAGACTGCAGTCTGTAATCACGGAGACGCATCGCTCCGCACCCGAGCTGTGTACCATAGGAAACTTGTAATAAAGGCTGATCACAGTACGGCCTCTTTTCACATTTTATGGCAGATGAACAATAATAAAGGAAATATATATGTCGCAGATATGGACTTTCTTATAGTTTTGCATATTTTTACAGTCCTCCCGGTAATGCCAGAATCCATGAAAAACAAAGGTGCTGTGGAAATTTTGTCTCACAAAAAGGCCTACAATACAGGTAGGAAAGTCCGGGTATCCGTCAGTGTATGAAATGCCAGCATTCACACGGAACACCGACACTGCGTAACTCCACCGAGACAGTACAGCCTGTATTATACTCCAGAGCTGCATTTATAATTCTGCAGACTGCGAAGCTAAAATCTCCTGCTATTGTTTAAATAGATATTCCTCTGGTAATTTTCATAGTCAGTAAGTAAATTAAGTAATGGATAAGTAATGTATTTACACCAGCAGAATAGTGAGTGCAGCTCTGGAGTATAATACAGGATGTAACTCAGGATCAGTAATGTAATGTATGTACACAGTGACTGCACCAGCAGAATAGTGAGTGCAGCTCTGGGGTATAATACAGGATGTAACTCAGGATCAGTAATGTAATGTATGTACACAGTGACTGCACCAGCAGAATAGTGAGTGCAGCTCTGGAGTATAGTACATTATCAGTGCAGGATCAGTCATGTACATGGTGGAGTGAGCTTATGCCCTGTCTTCCAGCTATCCTGATTGCACACTTAAAGCTCTCGCACCAGGAGCTGCGCCACATTCTGATGACGATGGAGAACGAGCGCCTGGAGTCCTCACATATTAAGCAGCTGTTGCTTTACGCTCCGGGGGAGGAGGAGAGGAAGCATTTTCAGTCTTATACTGGGAGTACCAGTAAGCTGAGTGAACCCGACCAGTTTGCCCTTCAGGTAAGTCCGCAGCAGTCGGGATTCTTGTAAATCTTCGTGAATCTTTGAATTCTGCTGACACCGAGACTTAAAGACCCCAAATTCGACGAGACTGGCGTTTAGAAGGGTCTGCTGGAGTAAGAGGTGACAGACCCATTAGGATAGTCTTCTGTCAGACTCCTCTACCTACCAGTCACCAATGGTTGTATAATAACAGATCTCCATATTTCGGCGTCGCCTTTAGATGATGCAAGTCCCGGATTATAAGATGCGTCTGAGAAGTCTCCTCTTTAAGACCACCATGCAGGAGAAGACGGAGGAGATCCGGGCCAGCTGTGAGTGCGTCCTGAAGGCTTCAACCGAGCTGAAGACCAGCAAGAAGCTGGCGAAGATACTGGAGGTGAGCGGGCGGCCCCTATCCTGCAGCTGTCCCAAGATTATATATGGGTGGAACTACAACTCCCAGCATGCCCTGACCAACTGTGACTGAGTGGGCCTGCTGGAGCCTTATCAGGGCATGCTGGGAGTTGTAGTTAAACGTCTCTTCTGAACTGATGATGCCCATAGTGGTCCACAAGGTTCTGTATGAGCCTTTATCTCCGCGCCGGGGCAGATTATCCTTCCTGGAGATGACATTTTGATAATGTTCCTCTTTTATTGTCCGATGTTCATAAAGAAACCATTAATTGGCGTTTCCTGCCAAGTTCTCTTAAGCCATATCGATCTGGAAAGTAAAAGTTGCTGAATGGGCGATGTCCGCTAAGACGGAGGCGGGGGAAGGGATTATGGCTACAAGCGCTGACGCTGCATCCAAGTACTGATCCAGCAGAATCATCCGGAAGCCGGAAAATAGGAGTAAAATATGTAAAAATATCATCATTTATTCAGTAAAAAACCCAAGAAACCCAAATCCACTGCCGAAACACCAGTCAGAGCCCATGGGTGGCATCGGGGGTGCAAGCCTTCAGTAATAGGTGATACCCCCGTGTCCGTGCAGGTCCTTCTCCTCTAAGGGGCCCTGGCACCATCAGGAATGGAGGGTCCCATTGGGCCCCAGTGGTGGGACTTGCATCTATCGGACATTTAGGACAAATCCGATTGATAAATGTCCCACATGTGAACAGCAGCTGAGTAGGGGGTCCTATTGGCAACCAATGGGTAGCACTAGCAGGGGCGTAAGTGGAGTATTATGTGACCCTGAGCAGCTTGTGTCCATAGGCATATATGTCGTCTCCTCACCCTCAAAAAATCCATGTACATATATATTTTCTACGCACCTTACTTAATACCGCCATACAGTTACCAAATAACACCACTATATATGTAACATATGTCACAATACTGGTAATGATCATCTCCCGGAGGCTGGCTTTTATTTTCAGGCCATCTTGTCATTAGACAGTGTCAGGAGCAAGGGAAGTGAGGGAGAGAGAGTTCCTGCACCCAGAGTTCTGACAGAATGCTGATGAAAATGAACCCGCCAATAAAAAGTAGGTGGCAAGTATCAGACTATGAGAATTGTCACATATTAGACTGGTCTGTGCATCTGAAGCAGATTCACCCTGTTCTACATCACTTTGAACCATTCGGATTCACTTCCACAGGAATGGTCCTAGAGGTGGACTTACCTTCCTGAGATGAGAGAGTATAAAGTCCAGTCTTCTCTTCTTTTAGCTGGAGCAGTAAGACTGCCTTTTTTTCTGGAGGACTCGGCACCTCTATGCATTAAACCGATCACCTATTTATTTGAATAGGATTGTGTAATGCTCCACTTCTCCTGCGGAGGTGCTGTTGGGAAGAGTAGCAGGTGTAACAATGCACATATATATATGAGATGTGACCTCGTTATACAGCAGTGCCATCCGCTGTAATTACCTAGGGCACTGCGGGGTCTTTACTCTCTCCGTGCCAGCTGTGTGCCAGTCTCCAGTCAGTTATTACTCCCCGCGCGCCCTGGCATTACCGCCACAGTGTGACGCTTCGTGTCTGTGAATAACATGGAGGAATCTTGCTGAGCAGATGGAAGAAGAAGACGGGCGGGTAACAATTAACTGGGCGAGTGTTTTCTGGAAAAAAAAAGTTCTTACTTAATGACTCTTGTCTCTGAAGTCAGCACATTATCCGTGTCAATGGACGCCTCCTTCTATCACCTTTTTTTTTTTTGCTGCCGCTCCTGCATTGTGTCTCATGGTGTAGTTTGATATGTAAACTTTTGCCACCGGTTTTATTGTTCTGGCGTATATAGATAAAAAAATGAATCAGGAAAAAAAAAAATCTTTACCGTTTTGTGTTCACAGCTCCCAGGCAGACTAATGCGTCTCCATGTTTACAGACTACATATGAATGCTTTCTGTAGTCTGATACAACAGGGTTCTTACCAGATATAAAGAAGTATTCCCATCTATGTCTCTCGTATATAACGTCACTTAATAAGTGGTGGCACCTCTCGGACCCCCATCGATCCAGAGTAATAAGGGGGTGATTAGTATATCTGTATATCTGACGTGCTATATGATTTATACTTTGCCGTTACAGTTCGTCCTGGCGATGGGAAACTATCTGAACGACGGACAACCCAAAACCAACAGGACAACTGGGTTCAAGATTAACTTTCTGATGGAGGTACTGTGTCAGAATGCCACATACTCATTTAAAGGGATACATTTAAAGGGGTCTTCCCACAAATAAAATACATTTTAATTAATAGATCTTGGAACAACAATAAGTTCCACCATTGGATGTGTTTAAATAAAATGTTCCTGTGCTGAGATAATCTTATAAATGTGCCCCTGCCGTGTACTCTGTAATGGTCGTGTTTGACCATACAGGAACATGGTCTGATCGTACCACAGCTACTGGATAGGGGAGGAAAGAAAAGAGTATACAGACATTACAAAGTGGGATCACAGCTGATTCTTTTCGTGAAGTAAAACTGCCTGTTTTTAAACAATGTTTTACCTGAAAGAATTATTTGTGATCCTCTGCTGTAATGTCTGTATACTCTTTTGTCCCCCCCCCCTCCGCCAAGTAGTTGTGGTATGATCACACCATGTTCCTGCAGGGTGAGACACAGACATTACACAGTACACAGCAGGGGCACATTTATAAGATTATCTCAGCACAGGAACATTTTTTTTAAACACATCCAATTGTGGAAATTATTATTATTCCAAGATCTATTGATTAAAAGGTTGAAAAGAATTAACTTTGTTTGTGGGAAAATCCCTTTAAGTTTTACCTTTCATTAAAAATTAGGAGTTTTTAGGATTCAGTTAACGGCCGGTGACAACAGAAGAAATACACAGACTTGTGATTTCCGACAATCTCCGAAGGTGTTCTGGAGCGTTCCTTTATTTATACCCTTCATGGTGCTCAGTACATACATAATGACAAATGACGCAATTCATAGTCACACCCGTCAACAGTATTTTATTTCTGTGTGTCCTCCTGAGACACACCACACCCTAATTCTCACCACACCCCAACCATGAGATCTGGCAGGCCTGAAGATATCAAGCCCTTCCTTACTGTAACAAAATACAGCATATATATATATATTTTTTTTTTTTTACTTTAGTCAATACTTATTCCCATGTGGAAACTGTCAGCAAGCAGGTTAGCTGCTAATATATAGCAATTCTGTCTACCTCTAGCTGCCACAAGAGGGAGCTCTCTGCATACAGATTGATACAACTCCCATTGTGTGTGCCGTACATAGCAACTTGTTGATGGTTTCCATATTTTTTTTTCTTATGTACAGACTTTTGTCAGGTGGTAGCAGCATAAATTTAGTGATACATTTTTTGACTCTTTTTTTATGTATTTCTACAGCTCAACACCACAAAGACAGTAGACGGGAAATTCACCTTTTTGCACATTCTCGCCAAATCCCTCAGCCAGCATTTCCCCGAGCTGCTAAGCTTTGCCAAGGATCTCCCCACTGTGCCTCTCGCTGCCAAAGGTAGTCTGTACTCTAAGCTGTATCGTCTTTTTTTTTTCCTTAGGCCACCACTAGAGGGAGCTCATTGCGAAGACATTTTTACAGGTGTCATTGAGTTTAGCAGTGAGCTCCCCCTAGTGGTGGCTGCAGACAACTAATACATTTATTTCTTCTTCAGTAAACCAGAGGTCACTTACTGCTGACCTGAGTGACCTACATGTGACTATTCAGGAGATTAAAAACGCCTGCGGCCGGATGACCAGCTCCCACGAGGACAAGTTCCCCCTCACTATGAGTGTATCCACTCTATGTACAGTCACCAAGTATGAGGCTGTGTCAGGATCACACAGTAGGAAGCGCAACTGCAATATAATCTTATTTATTCCTAGATTATAGTGCTTTCGGCATACATTAAAAATGCGAAAACCGCACGTAAATATCTTATTTCTATCCTGAGATATCATGACTTGAAGTTGCAGGCTCAGAACCTGAGGCTGCACTACTGAGAGAATCTAATAACATTCCTCCTCTTAACTTCTGTCAGTTGCTTCATTTGCAGTGTTGTCATGGAGACAACAGTGGATTCAAATCACCAAATGCAACTAATAGAAATTGAAAGGGGAGACTCTCTCAGTAGTGCAGCCTCAGGTCTTGAGCCTGTAACTTCAAAGTTTGATATCTCAGCACAGAAATAAGATTTTGAAGAACGGTTTTCACATTTTTAATGTACATTAAGGTTCTGTAAGCCTGCTCTGTTTGTTCTTTTCTTTCCTATCTCTTCATATATCTATGAGTGTGACATCCTCCATGTTCCATCATTCTGGTGTGATCTTAAGGTCTCATATCTCATTGGCTGATACTTGGAAGGATCCTTAACATCTCTCCTCAGACATTCCTTGAGAACACATTCCCTTTAATGCAGAGTCTGGACACACTGCAGCATCGGGCTATGGAGGAATTCTTTAAAGTCTGCTCCTACTTCGGGGAGGACCCCAAGGGCTCTACCACCGAGGCTTTTTTTGGAATATTTGCTGATTTTATCAGCAAGTTTGAGGTAAGACAACATTGTAGTACTTACTGGCAAACATGGATACTTAAAAAAGCCAGTTTTATTCAATATTCTTAGTTCGGAATGGCAAAGACAAGAGAGCTGTCTAAGCTGAACAGAAATATCACCAAGCACAAGCAGTCTACTGGATAGAATGCTTTTTCCAAAGATCCTGGCATCACGGCATCAACAGTTCCAAATGGTATCAAAAAGTTTGCTGTTTGAGTAAACCAAAAATTATCATCACCAAGCGCAAGCAGTCTAAAAGGTACAATACTTTTTCCAAAGACCTTGGCATCTCGGTATTAACAAAAACAAATGGTATCAATAATATTCTGTCTTCTCAGACAGCAAACATCTTCATTTATACCTGTTGATGCCAAGGTGTTTGGAAAAAGTATTGTAGCCTTTAGACTGCTTGTGCTTGATGATAATAATATTTCTCGTCTACTCAGACAGCAAACATCTTGATAACATTTTGAACTGATGACGCTGGGATGCCAAAGTCTTTGGAAAAAGTAGCATACTCTTTAGGCTGCTTGTGCTTGGTGATAATATTATTACTAGTCTGCTCAGACAACACATTTTTTTATATAATTTAGAACAGTTGAAGCCGGGATGCCAATATCTTTGGAAAAACTATTGTACATTTTAGACTGCTTGTGCTTAATAATAATAATATTTCTGTCTGCTTAGATAGCAATCAGAAAGCAAAAAAGTATGATACATATTTAGACTGCTTGTGCTTGGTGATAATTTTATTACTAGTCTGCTGAGACAACAAACTCTTTAAAACCATTTGGAATTGTTGGAACTGTGATTCTAATATCTTAGGAAAAAGTATTGTATGCTTTAGACTGCTTGTGCTCAATGATAAGAGGTTTGCTGTCTGAGCAGATAGAAATGCTATTATCATTAAGCACAAGCAGTCTAATAGGTACACAACTTTTTACAATGACATTGGCATTTCGGCTTCAGCCATTCCAAATGATATAAAAAAATGTAATGTTTGACAGGCCAGTAATAATATTATCACCAAATGAAGACTTTTGCTGTCTGAGCAGGCCAGAAATACTGTTATCACCAAGCACAAGCAGTCTAAAAGGGTACAGTACTTTTTCCAAAGACCTTGGCATTCCGGCATCAACAGGTCCAAAGGAAGAAGTTGAGATACTCACAAAACAGTCAAGACCCTTTCAGGATTTCAGGACAGGGTGAAAAGAGGAATATTGATGAGAGAACCCTACAAAATTTGGTTGAAATTTGGCCAAGATACCGATTACCACATATAAGAAATTTCAGCTCAACTGTTTTGTTGAATATGTTTGGACAAGATATAAAAGTTTTTCCCCAAATCACAAATTGTCTCCCTATCTATGGGAGAGGGGATAACTTACTGATCGCTGGGAAACTTGACCTTGAGGGCCCCCAACGATCTAGAGAACAGCTCACGGCTATTTTCGGCAGTCCCATAGACAATGAATGGGGCCAACTTGTGATTTTGTCAAAAACACTGTAAAATATCCCAATCATAAACAGTTCATACATTGCCATTTAACCCCTTCAATTCCGCTTTTTTTTATTTTATCCAGAAAGCCTTCGGGGACCTTCAGTCAGTTGACTCACAGCTTCCTCCAGGGAACATGCCCGTCTGGTAAGAATTGACTTCGGTGCCAGACAAGAAGGTGACAATTTATGCTCTGGGTCCCCGGCGGCCGGGCAGGAGCCCTTGGCTTGGACGTCTTGTTTGCAGAAGAGGAAGCATAAACTCCCCGGATGTGAGCACAAAACACCCATTCTGGCAGTATGGTCCGGTTTGGCTTAAGGACAGAACCGCGAGCAGCACACACAGCTCTGCAAAGTCCTACGCGAGGTATCTGAAGGACCTGTACAGAAGGAAGCAATGCAATCCACTCGATCACCCCCCTCCCCAATTTATGTTACCGCAAGACCTCCTATTGGGGACATTCGCGGACTGTCTCCCTATAGGCTGCACTGGCTCCCGCCTCCACCTCCCATCCAGTCGTTGCTCCTCGTTTACGCGCATACAGCAGATTCTAGATTAATATATCCCCTGTGCCCCCCAGCACCCTTATAAAGACCCCCTAAATATAGGAACATATATGTTCTAAATCTACCGTGTAATTTTACACTGGACTTCTTGTAAGCTGCAGGAATAAAGAAATATGTATTTATTACATTTCTTATCCCGCTGTGTCATTTCTTTGGGAGGAAACAGAAGCTAATGTCTAGCACGTATGACACCGCCTACAGGATGCTGGGTGTACTGCAAGATAATACTCAGCATTTTGAGTAGATCCGGTCCGACGTCATATGTGCACCACGCCACACTGATGACATGGTGCCTGCCCTACAAATCAGAATGAGAGCTAGGGTTCACAGGGCTTCCATCTACGTGGCTGCTGGACCAGAGTTGATTTGCTCATGTCCAGCAAACATTTATAATTTTGGTACTGCCCCTTTAAAGGTATACTCCAATACCAGATACAACCTGTGCACAAGAGAGGCGCTGATTCTCGAAAAAGCAGGTAAAAGTAAAAGGACTGTCATATTGTTATAGTGAATGTCGCAGAAGGAAATCAGTCACCAGAAATGGTGGAAATATGATACAGTGAAACTTGAAAGTTTGTGAACCCTTCAGAATAAATTTGACCTTAAACTACATTAGATTTAACATTAGCTAATGTGAGAGAGACCTTTAGTCGCTTAGAGGTGACCTTGGGTTCCTTTGTGGCCTCCCAGAATATTGTATACCTTAGTCTTGGAGTAATCCTTATTGGTCGATCACTCTTGGGGATGGTAATAATGGTCTCGGATTTCCTCCATTTGTGTACAATATATCTGACTGTGGATCGGTGGAGTCCAAACTCTTTAGAGATTTTTTTTAACCTTTTCCAGCCAAATGAGCATCAACAACACTTCTGAAGGTCATCAGAAAATTTCCTTTCTTCGTTCTTTCATACGCTTCCATAAACATGAAGATCAGACGTTGATAGATCCCTATTCTAACTAGAAAACTGGTCGCCCACTCACAACTGATTGTCCTCCCATTGATTGAAAACACCAGACTAGGCTTCAGCAGATAAATTGAAGGTTCACATACTTTTGCCACTCAGAGACATGTAATATTGGATCATTTACCACAAAGTCTGGTATATTGGACTCATTTGCTTGATTTCGTATCTACTTTTAGGACTTGTGGTGAGAATCTGATGGACCTTTAGACCAAAGTTTTGCAGAAATATGGAAAATTCTCAAAAATTCTGCTGGGTTCACAAACTTTCAAGCACCGCTGTAAATGTTTGCTTTGGCAGGGGTGAAGCCCTCCGGCGATGGTAAGTTTCCATGTAATTGCTCACTTATGGTTATTCATTGCAGCCATTGTGTAATGTGTGTCCAGCGCGGGGCTGAGCCGGCCGGGAGGATCCTTCGTTGCATATTAGACCCAATGCCAGTTCCTAAAATCCCAGAAACTGGTGGAACTGGTGCCTCCACCCGTGATGTCATCACAAGACGATTATACTTTTATATTCCTGCTGAATAGCAGCTTCCTTCCATTATTGAGACGCACCCGAATGAGACTTATTTCTAGAGATTTGCATATTCATCGTATACACCGCTCTTCCTGATCCTAGGGGTCCAGGAAACTAGTCATCCCTTATCCACAGGATTGGTAAATCTATGATCATGGGTGTCTGACAGCTGAGACTCCCACTGAGCATGTGCGACCCCAATACCTACCAAGAGTTAATGGAGCAGTGGTCGCACATGCTCAGTGTCGCTCCATTCACACGGGGCTTTAGGACCCTGTTCTCATAATCCGTCCCAAGCGATCACACAATTATCATCTATCCTATGGATGGATATGGCTGCAAGACCTGGTTAGTCCATTAATGTATACGGGTCAGCCTGTTGTCACAGCTCACCTCCTCCTGTACAATGACTGATAACAGCTCTATATACAGTAAATAACATAGGAGCCACCTTTCACAACAGCTGATGTCACAGCTCACCTCCTCCTCCTATACAATGACTGAT
>VIAB01000915.1:153688-171568 GCA_009801035.1 Oophaga pumilio
TTACATGAACAGTGAACAGGTTCCTACCGACAGTCCCAGCGCCCCCAGAAGACGAGTGTTGGGGGGCTACGCTCCATAGATGGTGACTGGACGCCAGCAGTTCCCATAGAGACTATGTGCCCTCGACATCGTTGGCTTTCGCAGCTTCGCTCACACTTTCTGACTCTTCCATCTGAAATGTGCAGAACGGTCTCCATTCTTATTTTTTTTTACTTGAGACATCCAATAGCTTGGAGCACAAAGGGTTAAGAGACAAAGGAGGGGGAAAAAGAAAAACCAAAAATGCATGGAAGTGTATAGGTGGAATGTCTGCGGGGCTTCCGCCCCTCCGGATATATACGTCATTTTAATAGTGGCATAAACTAGAAATATATATTTATATAGACTGGTCCATGGGGTCCTCACAGACGGCCGGCACAAGGCCCGGGCCGCATCCAGATCTTCGGAAGGCAAGACGCACCAGGTCATTGAAAGTCCTTCAGAAACCGTATGTAGAAAAACAACCCGGGAGAAGGAAGGAAGGAAGGAGCTTCTCACTGCTGGGTCTTGTGGAGACGACCGTCGCTGATCTGGGGGGCTGGAGCGTCCGGATCGTTGGAGTGCAGACCTCTCCCCCGACGCGCGTCTTACAGAGCAGTGCTCTCCACGTCTGTGTCAAGGAGGACGACCGCCAGCGGATGAGGATCTACAATGGGAACCGTGCATACAGATTCAGCAAGAAGATGGCCCGATACTGGATCTGGAAGGAAAGAAGGACGTCAAGAAAGAAAACGGAAATATCGAGATCGTGTCCAGTCTGGGACTTCCAATTCTCAGCATTTTACAGTCTACGTAGGACGTTGAGCGACTTTGTAATTACTTTTTTGTTTTACTTGTCTTGTACCGATTTGGAGTTAGCTGGGGGTTTCCATGTGTGTCTTAAAGGGGATGTTTAATTAGGACAATCCCTTTTTGTTAGAAGCGTCAGTTGCTGATCAGTATGGCTGTCAGTGGTGCAACTTTCTGTGATCACCTGTAATCTATGTGATTGAATCTGGTGGCAAGTGTTCCCTTTCCCCACAGCACAACCGCAGGAGAAAAAAGGTATTACACAACTGCTGTAATGTCGGGTCCTCCTGAAAGGCTGTCCTTGTAGCTAAGTGAATATAATGAGGGTTTCCTGCCAATCGAAGTTTTAATAAGTGGGGATGACAACCCCCCCACCACAAATTTTAGGAAATTGATCACCACCTCTTTAGGGATTTTAGTTACTGAAAAAAAGTGCATTCTGGGTACTCAGATGTCGCTTATACTATACTAGCGCAGTCACATGACCGGCTATAGGGAGGCGGAAATTGCTTCAGGTCTCAATGGCGACCAGCACAATGATGAATGTGAACAGAGCAAATGACAAACTAACTCGAAATCGGCACAAAACCAGTAAAGCAAAGTAAACGCAAAACGCCCAAACTTTGCAAGCAGCATGGTGTCTCTTAAGGGGAAACGATTTTGTATTAGTGAATGTGGATAAGCTCATCTGTCTTTCAGCAGTTGCTGAACTGTGTGATGTAGAAGCAATAAATCCTTATACGTGGACCCTCCATATCATTAGATGCTACATATATACTGCACTGTGGTGTCACACTGATTAGAGGAGATGGGTCTATAGTGCAAAAAAGACAAAAAAAAAACAGAACAGACTGCAGTAACACCCTATGGCCTGAAGAGGTCACTGTTTTCTTATTATATAAAGTTTAGGAGGACTTGCAAAAGTTTGCAAGTTCTTAATGCAGGGAGGAGCATGCTGTGTCCTCCAGAAACCAATGTGAGGAGTCATAAAGCGGATGTAAAATTACTTATCAAAGTTTGTATGTATTGTGTACATGGGCAGTGACAACAGTGACCCCTTCAGGTTGCATCAAGAATAGACTTTTAAAGGGGTATGCCAGCATTACACATGTATTAGGTATCCCCAGGGTTGGTGATAAGTGCTAGATCACTTGGGTTTGACTCCCGAGACTGTCACCAATTGCCAAACCTTGGATCCCGGTCCCACAGGCCAAAATACGGCAGAAGGAGAAGTATGAATAGAGCTGGAGTGCCGCGGTGCTTGCTCGAACGCCGCTCTATTCACTCCACTGGGTGCGGTCATGCAGCCGAGAGGAACATAGGACGGGGGTCCGCATAATCTGACCTTTATCACCTACCCAATAGATACGTGATACATGCCACAGCCTGGAACGCCCCTTTAAGAAAGCAGTGAAAACTCCTTTACATTTACTAAAAGAAAAGACGCCAACGAGTGCGATGGTGGAAACGGGGCGTAGCTTAACCCTTAAAGACCTATCAGGTCACACTGGTGTCAGTGGATTGTGTGGGAAGGGGAAATCCACTGGAGACTCCGCTGGTCTCCAACTGAAAAACCACAACTCCCAGCATGCCCTGCAATATTGGGAGTTGTGATTTTGCAAAAAAGTCACAAGTTGGAGAGCACCTTTATGATATATGTAGTCTCTGTATCTGGAGTTCCCCTTTAAACGGAAGGTGTTACAGCGGCGGCGGCATCCCATGATGTCCTGGATTGGGTTAATGGAGTGAAGTAAATCACGTTTTTGGGGGGTGAGCCCTAGTGACGGGGTATTATCGTGAATGCATAAAGGGGGGTGCGACCGGCTTCTCATCAGGGGATCTTGTGCTGTTGCAAACCTTGACCGTCATGCCAGTGTGCGGGGGTCCAGGAAGAGGCGGGGAGACAGACCCCCGGGAGCCCACATGCTGTATTAGTCGGTGCATTACAAGCCCGCTTAGGGCCACACACTGTTAGTACCCAGCACACACATCCAAGCATGATTGCGGGGGGACAAGTGTCAGTAACGCGTGTTTGGGCCAATCACGGCCGGTTCCTTACCCTCGGTACTTCCCAATCTCACATCAAACATCTGAATTGTTCGATAAAATGGTTTAAAGTTAGAATCCGGCTACAAACACGGAATAAGCAGAGCGCTACAACCCCCCCACTAACACCCCGCCGCGTCTCATCACTGCCCCAGGGTCCGCCACAGAGTAGGGGGCGCAGTTCTTATTTAAATTCCCCACAATTCTAGATCATAGTTCTGTGTTAATCCTCTGTTATTCCTCCTGGTAATGTATCAATAAGCTGCAAGTGGGTGTTCCCCCAGAAGGGGCATGTGACACTGTCCAATCACTGCGCACAAGATCAATGAGACACACCCTATTGGCAACCCAGATGTTATTCATGTTGTTCCAGGAGGGACAACAGAGGGACGTCCAAGTCTGATCTCAAGAATGAGGGTCCGCGACCCCCACCAATTCTTCCCATTTGGATGAAGCGGTGGTCGAACATGTGTACAGTGAGCGTCTGCGGGACTGACAAAGGTGTACATCGCTCCGGTATCTGCCGCGGACCCCGAGAGTCTGTGTACATGCCCGACTGCCACTCTACACAAGGAGGGGGGATGCAGGACCCCCATTCTCATAACCAGGGGTGGCCGCCCACCAATCAGACAACTGCAAATAAGTTTTGATTATGAGTAAACTTTAAAACTCATCCCAAAAGGAATGAAGGATGAGAAGGACGTTCCCGCTGACAGCAAGCAGAGGTCTTGAGAAAGTTATATAAGTTCTAATCCTGGAGACGGCCCTGTAACATGACATAATGGCGTGTATCCCCCGCTGCGGTATTGCGGAGGTCTACAACCTGTGGCTCTTCAGGTCTTGCAAAACGTCATGCTGGGAGTTGTAGTTTTTTTTTCAAAAGCCGGAGAGGCACAGGTTGGCGACCGCTGCTGTAATGTAAACATATATTTCACTACCGGGGTATATATAGGGTTAAACATATAACAGATCTGACAACAGCCCATGGGCCGACAACAGCCACCCGGCTCTGCTACATACACATCACATCTACAGGTGCAGGGGAATACGTAAATCAGCAAGCCATGGCTAGCACGAGGACCCAGCGGGGGAAGGGTTGAGGGGTCGCACATCACTACGATCTACTTTTGGGGTTCACCAAAACCTAATCCTGCACAGTTGTATGAAGCAGCCGTGTCGGATGTGTTGGGGGATGTGTTACGTGCCGTTCCTGGGTTGCAATATTGAAGTGTGGACATGCTGCAGACCACCAAATGATTATTTGTCCCCATACAGCTCTCATTGCTTCATTTAAAAGGGGTTATTCCCACCATCATAGATGGATATTATGGGATAGAGCTGGTAAATACAAGCAATTTTGCAATTTACTGCATGATAAAATTTTCAACCATTCTTGAGATATTAACACTTCTCTTTTGCTCGCACCTTGTTGCCTGGGAGACCGACCACCGCTGCTGTCTAGCTTGTAAGCCTTAGGAGGTAGCAGGGCGTCCCAGCTTCAAAACAAGCTCAATAGAAAAGAGCTTGTAAGCGCTGTGAATATTCTGTCTAGTAGCGGTGGTCGGTCTCCAAGACAACAAGCTGGAAACTGAAGAAAAGTGTCAATACCTCAAAAGTACGGCTGAAAACTTTAATGAGCTGTAAATTGCAAAATTGCTCGTTTTTACAAGCTCTATCCGACAATATCCATCTGTGAAAATGTGAAGACTCACTTCCTCACCATTTTTCAGGATCTATTTTGCAGTCAGTGAATGGAAATAGACAGGTAGCTGGGGCAATAATCAGCAACTGACTGCAGCGATCACCGATGGGCTGCAGTGGTCACATGTTGGTATAAATATATATCTATATACTACTTTTTACAGCCAGAAGCAAAGAGCACAGATACATTTTTTTCAGTCTCTGGCTCTAAACAAGTTTTTTACCATTAATGGACAGCAAGCAGAGATCTTGAATGGAAAAAAAAAAAAAAGTCTAATAAAAAGTTGCAGAAAGTTTTTTTTTTTTCTGGACCGGTGATATTAGCAGCAGCGATAGGTGTCGATTTGTTCATAGCCACCATTATATGACTATGATAACGAGCCGCAATCAATGCGGAGGAGCGATTCCTGGTGTGAATCCAGATTCTGAAGAGAAGAGACAGATATGGTGCACGGTGGTGACATGGAGCAGATTTAGGTGTCGGAGGAGTGCGGGGGATTGAATAATATTGGGGATGAAATGGGGTGAAATGGAAATGGGGGATGCCGAGAGCACGATGCAAAAAGCTGTCAGCACGACACAGGAGCGGTGCACGGTGCCAGCGGTGTACAAACCTTAGTACCGGTCATTTTCCCAACCTGTTGGAGGCACCATAGACAGAACTATTAGGAAGCACATCACAGCCCACGGGCCCCCACATCCGTCCCCCTATTACCTCCTACGTTACCCTCTTTTAGTGTCAAGCTGGAAGCAGCAGCCAGTGATTGCCAGCAGCAGCCAGTGCAAACCAAAGCGACTGCCAATAAGTCACGGGCACGGGGCAAAAAGTGTGCAAACTAGTGCCTGACCCCAGCTTCATGTGCCCCGATGGGTCATAGAGGGGCTTTCTCTGGTAGGACCACTCCTAAAGTGGGTGCCGTGTAATGCCCCACTTTCCATAGTCAATGTCGGCAACACTTTCTGGATTAATTATTCATGTTGCAGACAAGGAGGAGGGAGAGGTTCCTGCTGCAGGAACCTCTCCCCAGTACCCTGTTGGCAATGGGATAAATTATGTCAAGTCTTTTACTAACCACCATCCCAGCTGATAGTGTTACAGATTAGCAAGTGATTAAAGGGGTTATTCCACCTTTGGGGATTTTTTTTTCTACTTACATTTAAGTAGATAATTTTTGCAATTGGGCTTCATTAAAAATGTTTGCACCGTGTGGTTTTTAACAGTCTTTTGCTTTCGCATATTCAACTGTGAGGTGGTCGTCTATCAGCTGAGAATGCGCTCAGAAAAAGACAGATAAAAGATACAAATGTTCCTGTCAGAAGGGACTCACTGAAGGATTCTCAGTTAACTCGTTCTTAGGCTCAGCTGCAAAATTTGTGCCAGTCATAGGGGTCTTTGATACTAGCCAGGGTTCCTTGTGTCCCCCTGTATAACATACGTGGTCCCTGACATGAGGATGTATCACGCTGGGGTTTTATTAGTGTCGTAGAACCATTAGGTGATTAGCAAACCCCGAAAATAAATACTAATTTACAACAAGCTTCATCCCTTAATCTGCTATGTGTCCCCCTGTACTCACCAGTGACGACTTTGGATGCAGATCCTGGCGGAGCTTCCACAGACAGTTGAGATGTGGGGGGCTGGGGCGGTGGAGGGACAGTGGGTCGCACACGGGGCTTAGGGACCGGGCGCTGCCGGGTGAGGGTGCCGGTGTTGTTTGGGGCAGAAGTCAGTGTGGCATCGGGGAGGCTCGGGTGGTCAGACAGGGGAGGCGGAGTATCTGGAGGTGTTGGAGACTGTGATGGACTGGAGGACTGATCGGTGCTTGCCGCTGTGGGGGCTACACCCGTGAGACTGGTGGGCTTAGGCTGAGGTGTAGGCTGGGTGGGTGGTTGAGGGGGTGGGTGATTAGGAGCCTGGATTATGGGCTGGCTGCCCGAATGCCTGCGTGGTAAGGTGCCGTATGAAAACGCAGAAGGTGCCGCCGATCCTCCTTGGTTACTTGTGATGCTTGGAGGAGCGGCGTTGTGGTTGGATGGTTTGGGTAAGACAGAAGGGGGTGCGCTCGCTGCCACGGGCAGATTCTGAGTCACGGGTTGAAATGGAGGGGGCATTGCTGGTTTCGGGGGTGCTGGGGCAGGTTTCTTGGTAGCTAAAAAAAATAAAAAAAAAAATCATTAGGCAAAATAAGCAGAAAAAAACCATTACATTGTGCTTGACCTCCTTAAAGGGGCGGTATGAAATTAGCAGAAAAGTTTGCTTTTAGTCTTGATAAAAGCGCCGGTCTCTCGCGTGACTTTTGGTCTATACGGAGATTGAATGAGCCATAGTGCTAATCTGCAGCAGTTTTCCCCTGAAGATTGGCGCTGCCGCTCTCGCCCCCGTAATACCCCTAGATACGGTCCTTTACCTCGTCTACTGGAATGAGGACTGGGGTTGGCAGTGCCTTGTTGTGCAGGAATGGCTGCAAACTGGTTGGTGTTCCCACCGGAGGGCGGGTGAGTCCCGTTCCGCAGAGACGGCGGCGTGGTTGCTGTGGGGGTTTCTTTGGTCTTGTTCGAGCTGTGGAGGAGAGCACGATAGGACGTCAGAGCTTAGAAAAAAAAAAAAACTAAAAAAAAACTAAATAAAATAATCCGGGCATACCCGGGCTCCTCAAGCCCGTGGGTTGGTGCAGGATCTGTAGTAGCTACCGGATGAACCAGCACAGAATTTGCTGTGGCAGCATCGGTGGCATTGCCTATCGACTCAGCCGGGGGTCCGCCTTCACTGGGTGGGAGCGGAGGTTGAAAAGCAGGGGATGCGTGTTTTCTCGTTAAGGTCCCGCTTCTCCTTGGGTTGAACTGAAAGTCTAGCACTTTAATGCCGACACTGCAAGAAGGCGAGGCGACAGAGTCTCAGCGAAATCCGGACCGCCGTCATCTTCTTACTGCACGGGCGCTTTATTCACAGTTACTCACTTATCCTTCTTTAGGAGGTCGCCGTCCATCACCGCCATGCTGACCGGCCTCTTGCGTTCCATGAGGCCGAACTCGTAGTGCGCAGCGGTGTCGTTATTTTGATGGGCTGCGGGAGCAGCTGCGGCAAAGGCACCGGATACATTAAAATCCAGCTCTGAAGCAGAAATGGGGGAGACAGCAGAAAATTAATGCTGGATGGATAAACTTAGCGGGGACCCCCGTACACCTGAGACTAAAGCCGGTCCTTTATAAGCTGGACTGGCAGACAGCGATATGTATGGAGCCTCCCAACTATCCCCTGGCAGATGATGCTGGGAGACACAAGGATCACCATGTTGGGATTTCGGATGAGGGATCCTTTTGTTTGGGGCAGAGATAAAACCCAGAGACGATTCTCATGGAGTATAAAGGAGCAGAGTCGGGACCACCGAGTCGAGATTAAGAGTATCAGTCCCATCACGAGCGCACACCAAAAAGGGACTTTGGGACCCCCAGAGATCACACTTATCACCTATGCTCTAAATCTATAAGCTACGGCATTATCAGGCACCTTTCCCATCCCACTAGTGTCTGATTAAAGGACTTTCCCTGTGTTTTCTGCCCTCGTCGATGATCACGGTAACATGACACGAGTGCGGTACCTTCAGGGAAGAACCAGTCGGCGTGCTGTATGATGGGCTCAATGATCGTCACCACGTGGACCGAGGTCGCAGCCGCCATCTCCGCCAGAGTCCTGCAGAATTAAAAATAAAAAAAAAGTTTACCTTTGTACAGAGCTGAGAATATTTTTGAGCTCAATAAACGGAGAAAAAAAAAATTGGAATCCAACGTGGCATCTGATTTATTAAATAAATGGGATTGTTTCTATATGTAACCAATTTGTTAAAGGGTTAAATCATTTTTCAGACCAAAAGTTGTTTTAGTTTTTTTCATCCTATTTATTTCCTCCCATGTATCGCCTTTGGTTACTGTACAGAATCAGTCTCCTTCCCCCTCTGGGAGCTGAGAATACATAAATATCTGGAGCAAAAAATAATCACTCAGGGGAGAGAAAACTGAAGATGGACCTTTGATAAAACCAATGCTAGCTGTATACACCTGTCCTCAGCTTGCGCCCCCCGGTGGCAGACGTGTGCTGCAGAAATCGATGTACTTTAGGGGGTCGTTCCACCACTTTTATACTGGGGCGGATCTGCAGTAACAGTCAGCGGCCACTACACAGTTGATGGAGTTGTGTAGTAGTTCAGCAACGCAACAGCTCATATCCAACTGGCGGTGACGGCGCTGGAAACGGCCGATTACGTCCGGGTGTCGGACCAATCTGATATTGATAAAAGTAGTGGAACAAACCTTTAAGCATTTTTTTTTGCTTCCCTTTGAAACTATGAAATCAGGGACACAGACGATGAGCGGCGACAGCTAAATTATACGTGTGTGAACAGATGTGGGTAAGGAGATACACAGAGAAAGAGGGCGGCACGATGAAAATTACAGAGAGTGCATGAAGTCTGTCCAAGATGGGAAACCACAGGCCTGGGAACAGCAAACTGACACCCGAACCGCAGCGCCGCACATTCCTCTCCGGCCGCGGAGCTGTAGTTTATAGCCAGGTGGGAAGATATTGATATAGACCGTCGTCTCTGTGGAGGAGCAATCCCTACTGAACGGGGCGTGAGTGTGCGACGAGTCGCAGAGGAGAGGTGCAGAATTCATAGCCCACCTTAAATAGGCCCGTAATGGTCTATTAAAGGGAATCGGTCACTGGCAGTGACTCACTGCATATATCAGGGGAGAGTTTGGAGGCTTCCGACCTTGCAAACAATACCTCCTCCAACCTTGCAAATACTTCCTCCGACTAAAAGAAATGCAGGGGGCACGTGGCTGCTACACCCCTTACTCTCCGGATCGGCGTGGGTCCCAGAGGTTGATCATGAAGCGATGGCTTATTCTATGGACATGCGATCACTTTTCCCCGCCATCTTACTACTCACCCTTCGTGCTTCGACCACAGAAGATTTGGGCCTAGAACAATTGCAATGTTGCTGGGCGTCATCTTGTTCACGTCGCTGCTCTGACTCAGCTTGGCCAAGAACTTTACCAGATACCTGGAGAACGGAGAGAGCGATGTGACATAACCCGCCGTGATAATAAATGGCCAAGGAAGGGGGGATGGGTGGATGCCCGAGAACCAGGGGAGACCAAAAAGCAATCCTAAGTGCGCACAGGTAGCTAAAAATCCTCATACTCCAGGGTAGTGGTGTGAATAGAAAAGAAATCCTTATTATAAACCCAAATATTTTCACAGTTATTAATCCCTGGTCGTCCATCTTTAAGGGTTTTTTTTTTCCTTAAATGCATGTATCATCGGACAAAAATCAAGTTTGCAATCGGGTTACATTAGAAATACTGCACAGTTTGTGTTCTACAGCTTTTGTCTATTGCTGGCTGCAGAATGAAGTAACTAAAAATCCATCAGTGAGTTCACTCTGAAGGTCTGACGGGGTATTTGTAACTCTTATCTGTCTTTGTCTGAGCTCCTCTCTGCTGATTTATGACCACATCAAAGTTGAATGTGCAGGAAAATAAAGAGGCTGTAAAAGGCAAACGGTGCAGAATGTTTAATGAACCCCAATTGCAAAAGAGACTTTTAGACCCAAATTTAAAGGAAAAAAACACTTTAGACTCTCATACAAGAGAGCAAATTTCTGCAGAAGCAGATGAGTATCTAATGTGTATGGGGGTCTTCAGGCTCTCCGGAGGATAAGTCACCGGTAGCAGCGTCTTGCAGCAGCTGCTTTCCTGTGTATGGGGGAGGTCAGGAGAGGTACGGGGTCGGAGGAACAGGCGCACACGTTGTCGAAGTTTCTTATAACTTTGGAGCGGACAGAAAAGCCTCTTACCTGAAGTTTTCAAAGTTGGTCTTGGGTAGTTTCTGGCACACAACCCACAAATTCTGCAGCTTGGTGTTCTGGTCTTGGACACTGATGACAAAGTATATAAAAAGTGAGTCAAGAAATAAACCAATACTAGAGGCGGATCTCGGGAACATGATGGAGAGTCACAGTCCCGGAGGGCCCCTTTAAGATGCCATGTTTTGTAATGGAGACGTGGGTCCCGCTGCAGCCTCGGCCCGGATACATCCTGCTAAAATGGCCGGGATCGCTCCGCTCCCATTTCCACTGCTCTTATCAAAACCATTAAGACTTTCTATCCCACACAAAAGCTTCATAAATAAATGAGGTTCTGCTTACTTCCCAGCAGCGATCCACTCCTCGTACAAGGCGAAGGTCATCAGAGGTTCTGGCAGCTCACGGAGATAAGACTTTAATGCCCCTTTAAAAGAAAAACAGATATTACACCACTATCAATTTCATAATAATATGGTCACTAGGGGGCGTCGTAACAATGGCGTTGTGTCATAACAATTACTACTCAAAATGCCTACGCCCCAAAAAATACTTTATTAATCCCAAAAATGAGTTTACACCATATCAGAGACACAGGATGTTTTCTATGGATCCTAGGGGGAGACAGGCCAGAAAGATATTTTTCTTTTAACGTTATCTTGGCGGCTTTGGTTCTCATATAGCCCCCCATGTTGTCCACAGGACGTGTCCGCACCTCATCCAAATTTACATGATTGAAGACGCGCTTTAATACCAAATGCAGGCCACGGACGGGTGTGCCGCCGTCTCTACAGGAAGGCGGCCATGATTTTTTAAGGTCAGAACACCACATCAGGGTCACCCGGAGAATATACGCAGCGACCTAGAAGCTGATCCACCTGCTGCCTCCATGGATGATCCAGGTCCTCAGGGGCGGCACCTCCTCTGCACTAGGTACATACTGTGCTAATGTCTTGCCCAAAACTCATTCTTTAGTACTTTCTCCAACCTCATTTTACCCCGGGGGAAAAACCCACTGATAAATTTACTTCTTGTTTTTGGGACTCAGAAGTGAATGGAAGGAAAGCCACACACATTAGATCGTGGTTTGGCGGGAATCGATGTCGGCCCCAGCAAACCACGGAGGGTGCGACACTAATGTCAGTCGGCCTCTTACCTGCCACGGCGTGGGGGTCCGAGTAGAACTCTTCCAGGTGGGACGTGGAGCAGTCCAGAGCTGCTTTTAGCTTCTTCAGCTTGGAGGCACCTGCGGCTATCCTGAACAATCCCTGCGGAAAAGAATTAGAGCCGTTACCGCCACTTTACTAATGAGCCGCAAGAGAAAGGAAGAGTCCCAGACCGGATAAGTGGAGTCTTCCATTCTTCTGGACACATGACCAGACGGTGATGTGGAGGGCTACCCACCTCTTCCTTCATCCCGGTTTCGAGCAGCATCATCACACAGGCTTCAATGGGAACCGCGATGTCCCGCGAGCTGCGCTTCAAGTGCTCCTCCAGCGCAGTTCCGAACGCCGGCTTCTCTGTCCACTTGTCTGGAGCCAAAGGTAGAACGCAATGGAGGCAAGAGGGAAAAGCCAAAAAGTCATTCTAGTGCTCGACGAAACTGAAGGATGAAGCTTGAGAGAAAAATCAGAAAATGCAAAGGAAGCAGCAAGAGACGGCGAAACACCGGCGCGGATCCGTAACGGAGCATGTTAGATATCCATGGCGAGGGCAAACCCACCTGGTGCCAAATGCCGTAGTAATTATTCACTGGCAGAATCCAACCCCCTTATTTCCACACAAATGGCTAATAATTTGGGACCAACATATTAAAGAGCAACTCCGGCCAAATATAAAAAATTGTTCCGCTACGGGCTCCTTCAGGTGCTGTATGGACCTCCGAAACATTAGGGGTCCTCTGGCGTGTAAAATCATAGTCATGGTGGGGTACAGAAGGTTTATGCTACTCTATGGCACCCGCCCATACAAAACGGAGCAGTAGTGCTCCGTGTGGATGATGGCGGTATTGTAAAACAGCACTTTGTGTTCATGTAGTATAGCGCCAATTACGTGTCCGTTCACACATATATAGTGGTCTCTGGACAATCACATTCTGACACAACTGAGGAACGACGTCCATAGCTGTCCGAGGGTGCATAGCGGGGCAGAAAACCACTGCAGTCAGTCTTTACTTTCTTACATATTTCTTATAATGGCGGAGATTGCTCTTTGAATGTTACACCCACAAAGCACCGAGTTATGGAGGAAGAGGAAGGAACAAAAGTCACAGCAAAAAGAGTGAAAATTAGAGAGACTAGCAGGAAACAGAGCAAACTCCAACGCTGCCGGCACGTGGCACCGCAGGGCAGGAGTGACGGCGCTCCTGCCGGCTCTCGGTACTGCACCTTCTAGGTCCCAGAGATTAAGACGCACAAGCAGGACACATTGTGCCGGAGGGTAAGATCAAGCCAAAGCTGAGAGGAGTGCAAGAAGCCAGGCGGCTGTGAAGGGTTACCTTGCTGGGCCTGGATTTCAGGCAGTGCTTTTTCTAATACAGATAGTGCTCTTCTATGGTATTCTGCTTGTGCCTCTAATAACTGAAGACATGACCCACAAAGAAACAAAACACAATGAGGCAAGTGAGACACGCATGTGTGACGTACAGACCTGGAAAACAAGAAAAGGCGACCTATGGCTGCTGATAATACTAGCTGCGGAGGGTCCCAGCTGACGCTTTCCTACCACTGGTAGCCGGGACCAAAAATAATGGCTGCTTAAAAAAAAAAAAAAAAAAAGGATCAGCGCCCCTCTTATCCGCAGACTCGTTCTGGTATTGCAGCTTAGCAGCATTAAAAAGTCACGGACAAAAGTAAAGCCGTTTTCGGGAAAAAAAAAAAAAGGAAATAAACTAAAGAGGTTGATTCATAAAGAATATAAGACCAAGCGATCACGAGAATGGTGGACTGATACTGTAACGGGCGCAGTACTGAGCATGTGCGAAAAGTGCCATTCACAGTGGTTGCACACGCTCACTACGCTCTGAGTTTTGGACCATTTTCTTGAAATCATTGGGGGGGGGTCTCAGCAGCCGGACCCTCAGTAAAAGATATGATGATATTGTGACCCATATACAATAGAAAGCTGCGGAAAAAATTGCAATAGTCGCAACTTCGATTTTAACTTTTGTTCCCTCAAAAAGGGAGGGGATGGCTTCACATCACATAACTCCTGCAAATAAAGGTGCGGAGTCCTCTAACAGGCGGCTCGTCGCCTTTGTGCCCTTGGCTCACGGCTTACAAGGAGTCAGTGACACAAATGACACAATGCTACCAAGAAAAAAAAGAAATAAAAAAATATAAAGTAAGAAAAAAAACAACTCTGAAATGAAATGCATGACATGGGGGCAAGATGGGAACATACGAGATATTAATGGGGGATTTCAATGTTAAAAAGTGATGGAAGATCGCTAGAAACCGGAGAATTTTTATTTTAGCTGTGCAGGGAACTAACGGCTGGCAGGACTGAAGTGCATGGGGCCGGCGGAAGACCCCCTGGTAATCGGGGGGCAGTGCATGCAGGAAGAAAGAGCTGCAGCCCCATTATTCTCAGGATCAATGAGGGAAGAGGCAAAGATTGTATTGTCCCTGATCATAGAAATATACCATCACTTTACAAAACCACTTTAACTATAGTTTCCTTAAAAATTAAATTACTGCAGGCCCAATAATTTTGCAAATTATCGTAAGAACATGGCGATGACCGAAACGCTGGTTGGACAGCTGATCCCATCTTCTAGGCGGCCATTCTCGGTAGCACAACACCTAGTGTAAACAGGCGATGTGCTGCCGACAATCTGCAAACTGTATAGGGACTGAACGGCAATAATAATCATCATTTCTCCCCATCAGGTTTGCATCAATGTTCATACATTTGCCCATGCAAATCTCACAAATTGATCATTCAAGATGCTGGAACGAACGTGCACAAAAGTGTAAGTCGCCCACGAACCTTTCGGTTTTGCACCCGTCAGGTATGGCAATAATTATGATCAGTATCTGTCTTACCGTGACGAAAAATAAACCGTACTCCCCTTCTTTGGAGAGAAAATTGTACATGTCGGCTGCCAGCTGATCCTGCAAGGAGATCGAGGAATGGAAGTTAGGAATATTTGTATGCGCAAAAATGTGACCAGCAAATAATTATATATAAAATATCTGTATAGTGACCAGTGAATATAATCAGACCATAATAAACTGTATAACGGAGCAGCAATATTGTGAAAAAAAAAAATGCCCTAAACATGTTTAGATAAAAGAACACAACTAATTGTGTCCTTCAGGTCACCTTGCATTGCTCCACTTTATTCTCCGCTTCTTCCATCTCTTCTCTTAAAGAGTCCAGCTTCCCTGGCTGCATTTGGAAATTAGTACTTGAGGATTTCTGCGCTTGGTTATACCTGCAGATAAAACCGCAACACAAAAAAAACAAAAAAAAAAAACAATGATATGTCGGCCTATGGCAACAATGCGAGAGATGTGGGGGCTTCACGGGAGCAGAAGAAATGGCACGGAGCAGTGAGAGGTTGACGACGATTCACCAATTCATATAATACGAGCGGGGGAAGTGTGACGACAGACGATTATGGCAGATTTACAGGACAGGTCTTAGGTGTCTAGTATGTGAGGTGTCTTAGAACTGAGATTCAGGATGAAAGCAAGTGCCTGGAACCTTGCTTAAAGTGTTAGGCGGGGGAAAACACGTAGGAAAACAGTGCACGCTCAGCTGTCCTCTCTATGTCTCTCTGACTACAATACAGGGCGTTAGGCACAAGTCCATCATTTTTGGACCTTTAAGTTCGGTTTAGAGGACATCCTCCACATTCATAAATACATTATTTTCTCACCTTCCTCGTGCAGAATCCATGTCTAGTACGAGCTTAGCCAGCTGTTTCCTCTGCTTCTGGATGTTGGGGATATCAACCTGGAGTAAATGGCAAAGTGTCAGATCCATTAGGATTTTTAAAGCTGTCCTGACCAGAGCGGGACAGCTTCATGTATTTCTATACAGCCGTCACACTCTGGCCCGTTCCTTTGGGGACTCAGAGCACAATCTTCTGTGTCCCCCAGAGGTACAAGCGAGAGCATGCAAGTTACGTGTTGATCGGTAGTGTCAGAAATGTGGGGTCCGGCAGCGGATTTACCTCCGTCAGCTGGTTTAGGGGTTCTAAGACGTCTTTTTCAATCTGGAACTCGTGCTGAGAGAGCTCCTGGGCCAGCCGCTGCTCTGCGTCTCCACACGAGTTCAAGGTCTTCCTGAAAGACAGAAATAACACAATCAATCTACTAATACGGGGCGAAACAGACACTCTGCATATTTGGAGACCGTTATTTAGAACATTGGAGGATTTTTAATTATCACCATTTGAAAAAGTTGCTTTTTTTATTTACAAACTTTTAGAAATTTTGATTATTTTTATTGTTTAGAATAACCCTTTAAAATTTTCTGGACAGCTTTATGCACAAGAGACGAGCACTGGGGAGACCGCAAAGATTTATCTTGATGGACGCGTTTTCTGGCCACCAAAGTCCCTTTGTCACTTACCCTAAAAGGGTTTCATCGCTGAGCTGTGTACAACCTTCATTCAAGGACTGAGACACCCCCATAAGAGGCAACTTTTTCTGCAAAAGGAAACAAAAGGGTTAATCTGAAGATTGAGCATTTTACCCAGATAAATGGGTCCTCAGTCCCAGCGTCAGACTGAAGAACATCGGACCCACCACAGGACCTGATTCTTAGGGCCCACCTTTCATCTATACAAAACCAATGCAGTATCATTAAAGTGTTCTCCCCACTCCAAAAACCCAAAACAGATGCAATGATTGCACTATACACTCTCCTGAAGGAGAAGGGCCCACCGGAGGATTCTACGGTTCTTCGGATGGCCAGTCCAGCCCTAGTCCCGACAATGTTATTTTCTAGGGAATTCCTCAGGCATTAAAGACTGGAATATGTAGATGGATGGACGAATGTAGATCATTGGAGTCATCGCCCAGGGAAGGTACTCACGTATCTCTTCTCCGGGTCGGTGCCTGGCGGCACTTGCAAACAGCCCAAAATTTTCTTGTGAGCATTATGGCAGACGAACCTGACTGCGTCCATTCGTCTCTCGATCTAGAAAATGACAAGAACCAGAACAGTGATTAGCAAAGTAAAGCTGGGTAATATCAGGGGGGTCTTTTCCCTATATGCACCCCTTGCACGGTAAGTAATGGAAAGCAGATGGTACATGCAGCAGGAACCTGTCGCACATAAGCAATAACGGAGATGGCGGTATAGATAAGTCCAAGCAGGGCTGCACCAGTGACCGCGCCTGCACTTGGCGGACCCCGAACAGGATCGGTGAAGGGTGCAATCATCTGCATTTTTGCATTTCATCGACTCTGGGATTGCAGTAAGAAAATGTATGAATGAACCCTTATAAAACAGGCGGAGGAAAAATGTCCGGTCTCGGAAGGCGAATAACACAAGCAGAAAAAAAAAAAGACTGGTGCTATGTTTCCCAGCTGCGGATCGTAGGAGAGATCTACTGCAGAAATCCCCCATAATCCCCTGGAAACGTCAAACAGAACAAAGCAAAGGGCGGTGAAGCACAAAATATCAGTTTTCACATAAAGGCGGCCTCCAGCGAGAAGAGCTAGCAGTGTGGACCACCCTTTAGTCTGGATAACAGTTGATATAGGAGGTGTAGGGGGGACTACACCTGTATGGGGCCAAGCTGCCGATCCCGCACAGTCCCTAAAGGGAGTGATTTTTTGCACGCTGCAGGGTGGAGAGTAAAGCTCCTTGTGGGCTCCCGCCATTTAGCAAGTGACAATCAAATGGTAACCTGTAAGCAATGCAGAGAACGGCAGTGGGGCGCGATTAGGGGGTCACCCAACTCCAAATTCCCACATGTGTTGAATGACCGTGCTTTCAAATGACCAGAAACCATGAAAGTCATTTGGTCAGTGAAAGAGTTAATCCTTTCCCGTTTCTTCTATAAAGTGACTTCTCCACCTGCCCGGAGCGGAGCGCCTCCTCGGTGCAGGGAAAGTGACTCAGACTTGGCACGGAGAACCGTGAGACACAGATCCAGCCAAATGCCTGTTATACAGGGAAAGAGGCTATAATCAGCGGAGGCCGCAACCCGGAGAAAGCAGCGTCTCCTGGGGATCTGCATGTGACAGCGAGGAGGGAGCAAACACGGGAGACTGTCAGCAAGGAGATGTAGTAATACAGTGCAAACCGTAGGAACAGCCGTGACACTACAACATCCAGCAAACCCCAACAGCCCCAAACATGCTGGGAGTTATAGTTCATAATGACACTGACTAAAGATTGCTCAAAGTTACCCAACAACATGAGAAAAAATTCTGTACCAATCCTGAGTTACCTCCTGTATTATACTCCAGAGCTGCAC
>VIAB01000916.1:29281-43216 GCA_009801035.1 Oophaga pumilio
GAGAAGGTGTGTCCAAACTTTTGGTCTGTACTGTACATGAGTATGTGCAGTGTGTGTGTGTGTGATGACATTATTATATTTGAATAAATATTGAGTTTTTTTGTTGAAGAATAAAAAATAAAATAGAAAAAACTTCTCTTGAAAATTAGCCCTAGCCCATCTTTCGGAGCAAAAATTAATATGAGACTCTGTCTAAGGCCTGAGTCACACTAGCGATGAATACGGACGAGTGCTATGTGATAAAACATCACATATCACTCGGACCAGTATTAATCTATGGGGCAGCTCCCATCACCGTTTTTTTTCTTGGCCGTATTCTACGTGTGAGGGAAATCGCAGCATGCTGCGATTGTCACCGACACTCGACCGAGTCTCGGCGCACTTGCACCCATATAAGTCTGTGGGTGCGAGTGACACAGTGCATATCACTTGGATATCATCCAAGTGCCGTGCGATATGCGCTGACGCTGACAATAGAAGAGATAGAGAAATTAGTTTCTCTGCCTTCTCCGCAGCTGTGTTCCAATCTGCTCTGTACGAGAGGCTCGGAGCACAGTAGCATGACTCTCTGCTCCTGCACGCAGTAGAGCAGGAGCCGAGGGTCATTAGTATATAACATCCGATGTGCTCACATCGGATGCCATACGCAAATGTGACCCCAGCCTAACTTTCGGGGAACTACGAGAGTGTAGAAAAATGTGGTGCATAAAAAGCAGTTATATTTTTCCAATGAAGTGAATGGATTGACATAAATAGCAACATTATTTTCTTCACTTCAGTGATCAGTACATACAGGTGCATCTCGCAGAATTAGAATATCATCAAAAAATTAATTTATTTCAGTTCTTCAATACAAAAATTCATATATTAGATAGTCATTAAAAGCAGAGTGATGTATTTCAAGTATTTATTTATGTTAATGTTGATGATTATGGCTTACAGTCAATGAAATCACAAAAGTAATTATCTCAGTAAATTAGAATACTTTATAACACCAGCTTGAAAAAAATATTTTAAAATTTGAAATGTTGGCCTGCTGAAATGTACAGGGTGGGAAATTTATATGGATACACCTAAATAAAATGGGAATGGTTGGTGATATCAACTTCTTGTTTGTGGCACATTAGTATATGGGAGGCGGAAAACTTTTCAAGATGGGTGGTGACAAAGGTGGCCATTTTGAAGTCAGCCATTTTGGATCCAACTTTATTTTTTCCAATTTGGAAGAGGGTCATGTGACACATCAAACTTATTGAGAATTTCACAAGAAAAACAAAAACAATGGTTTGCTTGTTTTTAATTTAACTTTATTCTTTCATGAGTTATTTACAAGTTTATGACCACTTATAAAATGTGTTCAAAGTGCTGGCCATTGTGTTGGATTGTCAATGCAACCCTCTTCTCCCATTCTTGACACACTGATAGCAACACCACAGAAGAAATGCTAGCACAGGCTTCCAGTATACGTTGTTTCAGATGCTGCAAATCTTGTATATGAAGGCAATTGTCTATGCTGTGAAGATAAAACACGGTGTACCTAAACCAGCAGATGACATAGCTCCCCAAACCATCGCTGATTGCGGAAATGTCACATTAGACCTTAAGAAGCTTGGATTGTCTGTCTCTCCACTCTTCCTTCAGATTCTGGGAACTTGATTTCCAAGGTCTAGTGTAAAGTTTCAATCAATGATGGTTTTGGGAGCCATGACATCTGCTGCTGTAGGTCCACTGTGTTTTATCAAGACCAAAGTCAGCACAGCCGTCTACCAGGAAATTTTAGAGCACTTCATGCTTCCCTCTGCCAACAAGCTTATTGGAGATGGAAATTTCATTCTTCAGCAGGAATTGGCACTTGTCCACACTGCCAAAAGTACCAATACTTGCTTTAAAAACAACAGTATCACTGTGATTGATTGACTGGCGAGCAAACTAGTCTGACCTTAACCTCATAGAGAATCTATGGGGTATTGACAAGAAGAAGACGAGAGACACCAGACCCAACAATGCAGATAAGCTGATGGCTGCTATCAAAGCAACCTGGGCTTCCATAACACCTCAGCAGTGTCACAGGCTGATTGCCTCCATGCCACGCTGCACTGATGCAGTAATTGATGCAAACGGAAGTCCGAAAAAGTATTGAGTGCATTTACTGATCATAGATTTCGGGAGGCCAACATTTCGGATTTAAAAATATTTTTTTCAAGCTGGTGTTATAAAGTATTCTAATTTACTGAGATAATGACTTTTGGGTTTTCATTGACTGTAAGCCATACTCATCAACATTAACAGAAATAAACACATGAAATAGATCACTCTGTTGGTACTGACTCTATATAATCAATTAGTTTCACTTGTTGCAAATTAACTGTTTGATGATATTCTAATTTTGTGAGATGCATCTGTATTTTAGAAATGTGGCTGATGGCAGTAATAAGAGACAATGAAACTGCCTCTTATGAAGGTCTTTTACTGTTTAAAGGATGATGAAGAGGAAATATGGCTTTCAATCACTTTGTTGTACGATTGCTAACCCTGCTATGTGACAAAATGGATATGGGAGACATATAGGTTTGTTGGAATAATGCCAGTCTTGATGAGGGGTGTGCATTGGAGTTAGATGCTCCTGATTCATTGAAAGGCATATGCATGTGTCTCCATGTGTCTGGCCGCAAATCTTATACCAGTCATAGACCAAAGTAAGATTTTTGGTATAAAATGTGAGAAATAATTGTGAATTAGACATGCTGTAGAAAAAAAATTGCATGAAGGAGAGGGTATTATAGGATCCAGGGACGTTGTGCCGTAAGGTGGGTTGAAAGACAATCTGTAAATCAGTCTCCCATACCACCTCAAAAAGGGGAAGTGTCAAACAGAAAATATTAAATCCATAAGACCTCTCCAAGGGAGAAGAGCTGACAATCCAACCTCTTTTGATGTAGGACTACACATTGAAAATGTGTAACTAATGATAGTTAGGGAGAGAGAAACTAATTAAAGCAGGGGAAATAGAGAGAGATTACCCTTCAACATCCTTTGAAGCAGAGAACTCCTGCAGTGACCAGGTAATTACCACAGAGGTCTATTTTGGGAAACAGCAACCCAGACTAGGATTTATGTACTGAAGAGGCAGAGAAGTGAAAAATCTAACACCTTCAGAGGTAACACTTCCTCTCTTTCAAGAAGCGTCTTAGACTTTTTGTCTCTGGCATCCAGATATGAATATTTGGGTTTGCATTGATACTTATGGGAGATATATTTTCGGCATCTTAGCAAAGGGACGAACAGAATGCATTCATTTACATCACTGTACGGCCATTCTAACCTCTCCACCTTAATAACGGTACTATAGATGGTGCTATCCAGGTCTTATGTGACTTCAATGTAAAGGTAAAAACGTGATAAGAAATATGACAACACTATCTACCGCCTGGGAGCTCCAGGGTCAAAGATGTCCTGTATTCCTGGAATATCATAAAATTCTAATCAACCTAGCACATCCCGCAAACAGCCCCCACATAAGGTCACCAAGGGGAAGTATGTTGTCATAACTTGAACATAATAAAAAACAGAATTTTGGTTTGGTTCATTCATAGTTCTGCTCATTTTCCAAATTGGAGTTTTTCCCTCCGCTAAGCTCTGAGCCATTTTTGTCACACAGGTTTAGGAATTCTCTTTCGTTATTATTACTTTTTATTTTATGTAATTGTATTTATTGCATTGTTTTGTTCACATTTTGTACTATATCATCTTTGTATATTTTTTATAAACACACACCTATCATGTGTGACATATCATTGACATTTACCCTGAAGAAGCAATGGATGCAGCTTTTTCAATTGGCAAAAATGGCTACAAATAGGAATTTTATATCTTACTACCCCAATACAATGCCAGCAGGCTTGAACCCTGATATTTTTCATTTGCTGGCAAAGTGTTCTTGCTCTTAAGACTATGTGCACACGATGTGGATTTGTTGCATTTCCACAGCGTTTTTTTCTGCTCAGAAATGCTCCAAAAGCGCAATGGATTACTAAAGCAAGGTTAGAAAAATATTTAGAGTTGAGAGTCCTCAGTGGTTGATACCTTTTAATGGCTAACTGAAAAGATGGTAACAAATTGCAAGCTTTCGAGACTACTCAGGTCTCTTCATCAGGCTGAACTAATACAAAATCTGAAGAATCACATATTTATACACAAAAACAAAGAAAAAATGCAATAGGTAAGACAAGTGACGTGAAGCAGAATAGTCATTATGGCAGAGGGGATGAGCATAAATCTTGGAACAGTTCATAGATAAGGAGAGAAAGTTTTATTACCCTCTGATTGGGGTCTGGTAATGTTTTGTGATGTTTTCACAGGGTATTTGGAGTAAATTCCTTAATTGATGTAATAGGCCATAAAACCATGTGACAGGTTCATTCCAGCATTAAGAGTGTCAAAGGTCACCATCAATTTGTATTCGCAAATTCTTCTCTGTCTTTGAGATGTGAATCTGCTTCTTAGTACCAGTATTTTCATATCTGACATGCTATGATCAGGGGAGCAAAAATGTTTTGCCACAGGTAGATCCATTCTTTTTTCTCTTATTGTGTGACGATGAGAATTCATCCTTGTTCTCAGTTTTTGCCCGGTCTCCCCCACATATAGACCCCCAGTTGGACATTTAGTACATATAATTAGGTACACATTAGATGTGATGCAGCTGAAAGTACCTGGTATCTTGTAGTCCTGAAAGCAAGGTTAATCAATGACAATCCTGAAGTGTTGTCCACATGATCTGGAAAGTTCTGTCCTTATTTGTAGCGTTTTATTTTCTGCAGCATGTCAATTCGTTTTGTGGATCTATAGCGTTTTTCACTCATTAACTTCCATTGAGTAAGTCAAATCTGCAGCAAAAACGCAGGTGTTAAAAAGGTTTGCGGATCTGCTACCAAAAATGCTTCGGAATTGTTAAAGGAAATGATAACAGAAGGAGGAAGAGTGTGTGAGTGGAGAATATGTGTGTGCACAGAATATATGCTTGTTTATCTATGTCTGTCTGCCGGTGTCTTTGTGTGTCTGTCTCCAGGTGTCAGTGTGTGTGTCTGTCTGTGGGTGCCTTTGTCTGCGGGTGTCTGTGTGTGTGTACTGATGTGATGAACAGTCCATAGTGATTGTACTTAGGCGTCATCTGATGGGACTGCTACTCCCATTTGGCTATTACTGCTGTCACATATAGCAGAGACAACATGAGCCGATGATGGGAGAATAGTCTCATCATCCACCACCTGAGTTCAATTGTAAAAAAAAAAAATCAAAACATTAACACTCACATACATATTCACATAAAATATACATACTCACCGAACACAAGCAATCAAAAATAATAAACGAACATATACTCCCTGTCCATCGTAGTCCATATAATGCCGAGTGTCCCACGTTGATGTCACCCGACCGCAGGCGATACACTGACAGGAGGTAATCGCTCCCGCAGTGTATCACTGAGCCGCCGTGAAATTTCACCTGGGTACATCAGCTGATCAGCTCTGGTGCTCTCACTTACAGCACCACTGAGTGAGAAAGTTTTCATACAGTGGTAGTAGCTGATGAAATCTGGTGAACTCTAATGGCTGTGCAGTGATACACTGCGGGAGCGATTACCTCCTGTCAGTATATCCCCAGCGGTCGGGTAGAGCAGTCACATCTCCTGATGTGACTATGCTACACGTGAGATCGGCGTGGGATACTCGATATTAAATGGACTACGTTGGACAGGATATTATTATATGTTGGTTTATTATTTTTTGATTGTTTGCAGGAGACGTTTGCAGGAGGGATTAGGCATTCAGCAAGTATGGTTAATTTAGATTCAATAAAGGAGTCTGTGTGATTATTTCAAATAAAGGACTTTATTCTGGCTGTGTGTTTATTTACCATATATCTATAGGATTAGTAATGGAGAGGCGTCTTGTAGACGCCTCTCCATTACTAACCTGTGGGCTTGATGTCACCTGACAATACAAAGGTGACATCAACCCCTGAAATGTGAACCATACTTGCCACTGCTACAGGGCAAGTGGGAAGAGCAAGGCTAAGTGCCAGAATTGGCGCATCTATAAGATGTGCAATTTCTGGGGCGGCTGAGAGCTGATGTTTTTAGCCTGGGGGTGCCAATATCCTTGGCCCCTTCCCAGCTGTCTGCCTAGCCTTTGCTGGTTCGATTTTATAGCGGGACCCCATGTCAATTTTTTTTCTAAGCAAACATCTCTGAGATGATATTAATAGCCTGGAAACCTTTATGCTATTGCCTCTTACCCAGAAATATAGCATCAGCCCTCAGACCTCAGCTTTCCCACTGCTGGTTATGAAAATTATGCGGCAACTAACGCAATTTTTTTAAAATTTTTTGAAAAATAAACAGATATTGCTTTTCACAAAGATCTCTGACAGTTGCTGTTATGTTACAGTATATATAGGTTAATTATGTTAATGCTCCTATATATGCTGGTGTGTGTGTATGTGTGTGAGCCTGTGTCTTCATTTAACTCTTTATGTAGCGTTTTATTAATGAGGGTATCTGACTGACACCTGTTCATTACTAAACCTCGGACTTGGTATTACATATATTTATATATATATTCACTTATATTTGTTTTGTGTGTGTAAACATTATAATTTTGAACATGGTATGTAATGATATTATGGTCTTCAATGGAGAATGATAAAGAAGAGGTTGAACAAGGAAATTACATCACAGTTCTTTTTTTTAATAATATACAGTATCTATTTAGCTCTATGGATTTATAAAAATGCATAAAAAGCCGCATGAAAAACTGCATCAAAAACGCATAAAAAGCAAGCGGATTTTCCACTGCGTTTTTGTGCCAAGAGATACAGAAACCGAACAGAAATTACCGCAAGCAAATTCACAACGTGCGCACATAGCCTAATAGTTTTTCCATTTTTTGTTTCTTATTCTCCCTTATGTATTTCTTTTGGGATAATCACTTTATGGGTCAAACCTTCTGGTGGTCCACAACCAGCTGCATTTTTTATATTTCAGTCACAGCTGCTATCTCTTAAATACTGATATGGTGTTGTGAATAGGGTTATTTAGCCTTTTACTGTCTTTATATTGTGTGTGTTTTTTTGCACATCTATGGGTTCAATGGTTTAACCATTCAGTAAGAGTACATCTCAATGTTCTGTTTTCTCATGAATCTTTGTTCATATGAAAATTTCCTGCTGATATTACATATTTATATCTACTAATAAACTGCCATTTGGATTTTTGTGAATTTCTGTGGAGGTTGGTTATTGCCATATAAAGGGCATAACCAGCTATTGAACCGGTTTTTGGTTTTTAAATGTTTTTATGAGTCTGTCTTGTTGCACGTGATTTGTTGTTATTTACATTAATAAAGTTCAAGTTTTATGTATTTTTCTGGGAGTTCCCTATTTTTTAGCATGCATCTTTTTCTCTTCTATTTTCTCCATTGCTGTGCAGTATGCTTTAGGGGAACCCCTTTAGTTCAATTATGAATCAGCAGTGCACTCTGCTTCATAGTCTTGCAAAGTACTGAGCCATTTTTGTCACACAGGTTTAGTAATTCTTTTTCATTATTATTTTTTATTTTATGTAGTTGTATTTATTGTATTTTTTTGTTCACATTTTGTACTATATCATCATTGTATATTTTTTATAAACACACACCTATCTTTCTGGATTAAAAATAAAACGTAATTATTCTGTTCCTTTTGCTCTGTAAACTCACCCCTGAAGTCATATGCTACCTGTAACAGGCGTCCAATCTGCAGGTAAAACGATTGGTGGTGGCAGCTAGTAGAAGTTCAGTTCTTTTTGTTATTATTGGAGGTGGCAGTTACCGTACCATGGAATAGATATATATTCCTTGAGCTGGAATCGGATGTGTATATTCCATAATATTCCATACGCTCACTGTGAATTCCCCAATAACCATTCTAGCAGGGAAAGCAGCTCCAGCCTCGTCCATCACTTGTCATCCAATTGCGTAATTTGCCTGACGATTGGAGGCAGCGGAGTTGCATAGCCCTGACAAACTCATTGCAGCAGTGAGATCTGGGTGATCTCTCTGCTGTTGTCTGTGACAAAGTAGTAACAGTGGTGGGATCTGAGTTGCCAAGGATGTTATTCATGACATACACAAATAAACGAGACCATAAATGTAAACAAGGTACCCAGCAAATATATAAACCTACAAAAGTGTCACCGTGGCCAACAGTCCCACCCCCAGGCCTAAACCATGAAAACCGAAAAAAGAGCTGAGGGATATTTTTATAAAAAATCCTCCCAAAAGGATCAACAGCTTATACTTAAAATAAGCAATAATATGATAAACCAAATACAAGATATTGGGTTTTTTTAGAAAAATGTATGAAATTTATTGCACATATGTTATTAAACAAGACAAGATTTTCATACAAAAATACAAGTGACAGCTAAAGGATTAATGCACTACAAGATTAAATATATCCCTCAGCTCTTTTTTCGGTTTTCAAGGTACCTAGCAAAGACAATGCAGAATTAAAAAAGGTCAGACCTCACACATGTATGGTACTGAAGATGAACTGACAAGGTGGCAGGAGCTTGACATTATAGGTACATGCTGGAAACCTGATCTCCCCCGTCATGCCCCATGTGATGATTCCCACCCTAACAAGTGTAGTACCCAAGTATAATGCCTATATAGTATGTAAATTACCACCAGAAAAGAGTCCCACCATAATACAAATCATTTGGTTTGTATTTGTATATTTTAAATAAAATAAGGCTCATTGCCACTGACAAAACGCTGTGTACATGAGCTTAGGAAAAATAAAATGTTTGACCTTCTTGAAATATATTGCCATTGATCATTTCATTTATATAATAATCCAGGGATCTGGACCTTGTAACTTGCACCTGAACTCTATTTGATTGGTAATGCCTTATCTTTTTGGGAATAATACAGTATATGTATTTATATTTCAAAGTTGAAAACTCCGACCACCAGAGGTGGCTGTCTTCCTGTTCAGTGTGATATCACATGTTGGGATTCCCATGTCCCCATTCCAGTTCAGAGAGCTGTACTACTGGACAGTGCACAGCCACCTGTATGATGATTTGTCCTGAACTCCTACTAGTGCAAAAGGTGTTTAAAGATCTCTTAATGTTTTCCTCTCCTGCCTTGGTGACATTTTTTTGCTGCTTTCTCCCCCTGTTTCTCATGCACTTGGGTGTTTGCTTTAATCTTTGGGATGGTCCTCCATCCACATTTTTGAGGTGAGATTTCAGTTAGAGGTGTATTTTAAAAAAAATTTAATTTATTGGTTTGATTATATGATTTTTATTTTTATTATTTTTTACACTGTGTTGAATCTCATTTCTGTTGTTCTTATTTTAATTTACACCAATATATTGTGACTTATTAAGGGGTTTATTCCAACCTTGTGGTGTAAAAACGTAATGAATTGAGCACATAGTCTTGGAATATTACCTACACATATCTTGCATTAATAATCGAGGTGTAGTATATACTCATAGCCCCTGATTCATGAAGACCGGCAATATTCTCACTCATCTTGATGAGTTGACGTGGTGCAGTCAGTCGTACTTGATTCATGAAGAGGTTAATCTGGAGCTTCTGATGAGTGGTGTGTGCCGTCATGTGCTAGAAATTTTATGCCAGTCAAGGACTGGAGTGGGATTGCAGGCATACTGAATGCCACAACTCGTCATGAAATAGACGAGCTGTGGTGTCATGCCACCTGTGCACCCCCTTACCGCCCCAGCTCTGCCCTTTTTTGCAACGATGGGAAAAACTGGGGTGAAAGCACCAAATGTCACTAAATTTTTGTCAACTCCAAGTTGGACCAAAATTTTGGGTGTTTTAAAAGCTTTTATTCCATTTTTTGGAGTGAAAGCTTTGCTGAATAGGCGCCATTGTCTAAGGATTTTGCAGACACATACATAATTTGCAATCCAAGAGTATATAAAAAACAAATTTTCTTTTAACATTAGTCTTTGCATAACAGAAAAATAATCTTTAAAGTATTGTTATATACTATATGCTCTAACCAACAATAGAATAACAAGGTCTTAAAAACACATATACTGTATAAAGGTGGTTGAAAAACTAGAGCACATTTTTTGTAGAATACTCACATCATAACTTTGAATATATTAATTTCTGGTAACAGCTTTTCAGTTTCATTTTTTTTATTACATTTTATAAATGTACATACTCTATTTATACACATCATTGTATATTGCTTCTCATTTCTTGAAATGTTAATTTATTATTTGTACGCTTATTAAAAATTTAAACTAGAATAGTCATATTTAACATTACAAAATGTGTTCCTATTGTGATGCCACGCAATGTTATGTCAATAATACATTTCCTAAGAAAATTGAGTTTAAAGTTTATGTTAAAAATTATATTACCTTTAAGTTATGAAGAGCCATATAACTAGGGCAAGATCTTGATTCAGTAAAATATCATCCATGAAAAAAGAACATTGCTGAAACATAATTGTAGTTACATTCCTGTAGGGGCACCTTCATGTAAATTTGTACGACATTTTAAAGATGTTTTGCTAATAATATTTTTATGTAACCGGATTCACATTTATATGTGTATTGCTGCTACATAACACTAAAGAGAACATTTTGACATCTAGAAATATAGAAATGTTCTTCCAGAAAAATAAGGATTATTTTACTGATTGTAAAACCGGATATATAAAAGCCCCCAATGGAGAGCTAACCAAAGAAAATCCTCTAATTTATAGCATCAGTGAAAGTTAAAACCTCATATTCATGTCTGTCTTCTCTAGAGTTTTGACATTTGGGCTATACATTTACTTTAGTGTAAGTTGGCAAATACGTTTTTATATCCAGATCCCATTCTCAAATGTAAACCTTTCTTTATAAAAGCTAAAATAAAATATTATCGAGCCTGTGGCATGACTTTTAGTCAATTCAGTTTGTAGTAACGAAAAATGTTTCATTCAGAAGCTTCACTGGACATTGAACTCTTGAATATTTGCAGTGGCATTTATTACATTCCTTACCATATTCTCTGCAAATCAACATTACAGGACTTGTCTCGTCTTCTGAGTTGCTTCCATTCCTACTGTTTCCGCTTACTGTGGGGTGGAGCATTCCATGATTGACAATTCAGACCAGCTGCATCCTTGTGCAGCCTGAACTGTGTACTTTCAGATGCTGCACACAGAGGTAGCTTTACCCTTGCAGGTTTGAAGCTCATGTTCGGCCACCAGTGCTACATCACATTCAATGATACACAAACATGTTATGTGCAGCCTGTTGGCTCAGTGGTTAGAATTGTTGTTTTGCAGCGCTGGGGTCTATGGGTTTAAATTTCACCAAGACCAACATCTCCTAAGGGTTTGTATGTTCTCCCTGTGTTTGTGTGGGTTGCCTCCAGGTACTCTGGTGTCCTCCCACACTCCAAAGACATAATGATTAGAAATTTAAATTGTGAGCCCCAATGGGGACAGTGATGATAATGTCAACAAAGTGCCGTGGAATTAATGGCGCTGTACAAATAATCTAAATAAATAATGAGCAACAAGCTGGGCAGTAAACGGTAAAATTAAAAATTCTACATCCTTTAAGAGCATTTTTACTAACAAGCCAATTGCAAAGTTGCTTATTTTTACAAGCACTTTGCAATTTTAATTATTTAAGATGATGAGATTTACCCTTCAATAAGTAAATATAGTTATTCAACCAATCACAGAAATAAAATTAACTATATATGTTTTGAACAATGTATGTTAAGGTCTAAGTATGGTATGTTTGCGATATCTATATGCACAATTTTTAATTTTGTAAACATTTATTAAAGCCTTTAAAGCATCATAATCAACTAATGAAACCATACTTATTTGCTTTTTAATTGAAAGTCATCATAAAGTCATTAGCTAGTTCTTATAATTATTTTTTTTAGGCGGCCTTCGGCTCAATCTCAAGCAATGGTGAGTCGATGGATGAACGATCTGTAGGGAGATCGATTGTGCAAGTCTAGATAGGTCCACCAGGGTCTTCTCCACCTTTGTCTTCATAGTATCAACCATTGGGTTGCTACTTTTCCTCGCTTTTTTTATTTTTCCGACCATGATGTCCTTCTCCAGTGCTCTCTTCCTATGATGTGTGCAAAGTAGGTAAGAATTAGCTTGGTGATCCTTGCTTCCAGTTACATATCTGGCTTGATCTGTTCTGAAATTGATTTGTTTGCTCTTCTTGTCAGCCATGGTATTGATAACATCCTTCTCCATCACCACATTTTAAAGACATTCTTTTGTCTTGATTCTTCATCGTCCATGTTTTACATCCGTATGTTACCACAGAGAATCATTTTTTACCATTAGCTGCATCTAAAGAAATCTGCATCCCTTTAGTTTTGTTAAATTTACATTACATTTACATTTGTGGGTTTTTTAAATTCATAAATCATCACCCATACTCCTCTGACGCATTCTTTCTAGGTTCAACATGAGTAGATATGCCTGTTTGATGCTATAAAGGAGCAAGCTTATTTGGGATCTGCATGCCCCAAAGCCTAAATATGTGGTAATACATTTCATTTGGTCCAAACATACAATATCATGATACAGTGATAAATGTAATGAATGAGTGCGTGAAAATGCACCAAGCTTTATTCTGTATATCCAGTCAAGTTTTCTAAAAGAATAGGTATAAAGCGTGCAGTAAACAGAGAAATCCATACTGATCTTACAGTTCTTTTTCCCTACAAAACCTTCATTCTTTAATAAAAAGAGGATGAACTTGTATTACTATTGTAAACATGTACAGAGGTCAAGCTGATAAAACAAGGCAATTTCCTATTTTTTTGTGAATGACCTAAAAACAGCAGTTTTGGATGGATTCATACACAGATTTTTTGCTGATTTTTTTTTATTGTGCATCAAAAATGTGTTTGCCATCCTTGGCTTTTATTTTTTGAGTCCTTAGTTCTAGCTGTGGAAATATTTATGCATTTTCCAATAAGGAAAAAAATGATTTTCAAGTATTTTCCAACAAGAAAAAAAATTCATGTGTGAATAAAAAAATAAAGACAAAAACTTTTGTAAAAAGAGTAAAAAAAATCAAGGTGCTTTTACAAGCAAGAAAAAAATGCAGAAAACTCTATGTGAAGGTCGCCTTAAACTTGTAGTGGCTAATGTAAATTAAAAAGAAAAATTGCTAAAAGTAGCTGCAAAAACAAAAATAGAGACCTTGTGTTTATTTTCTAATATAATTACTGATATTTATTGTAAGTATTTATTGTAAAAGTTAGCTCAACAAAATGAAAGCATAATTATGCTTAAATATTGTGAGGGAGCATAATAAACAATATTTAACACATCGACACATGAAAAGCAGTTCTTAAATGGTAAAATTACCATTACATTCATATGGGAAATTATATACGGTAGTTTCTATTCAGTGTGAATTGTGCTTACAGTGGATATTTTTATTTTGATTATTTCACTGTTTATTTTGGAATTCCAATAGCAATGCCCAGCATGTCAAATGCAAGATGTTGAATATGTACATATAGTGGAGGTAATTATAATAGGTATGCACTTACTTTACTATTAACTTCAGCAACTGGAGATTTCCTATATTGGCTTGAGAGCACAAATTACTTTTATGATAGTGTCTGAAATGCACATTAGGCTTTATGTGTAAAGCATTACTGCAAATAAAACAGTTAACTATTCACTTGCACATAATGACATTTTAATAACAGTTCTATAATTAATACAATCTGATCATTAATCACTAATAACATTCATGACAGCATTGTCATACTTTGTCAGACTCTACATACAAGCAAATTGTTAGTCCTCTTTGACCATTAGGCCGGCGTCACACTGGCGACAGAATCGGACGACTGC
>VIAB01000916.1:45593-78134 GCA_009801035.1 Oophaga pumilio
AACGGTCCGATTTTTTGTAGTTGTGTCTGACGCCGGCCTTACCCATAATAACTGCAGCATTCTTTGATTTAAAAAAAAAAATGCTTTTTACCACATGAATTGATTATTCATATTTTATAGTTACTGTAATTAGGGTTTTTAGGCTTATATTAAGTCATTTTTAGTAGTTGTGCCTACTATTTACAGGTCCACAAATACCAACTGTGTGCCAAGTACAGTACTGGTGTATTTCATTGTCCGTATGGCAGAGGAGTATATTTGCTCTCTTGGGCTCTATGCCCAGATATGTTTGTTAGCAATGTGACCCTTATAGCCATAATATGGCAATTTTTATTTTTTAAATTAAAATTGTAAATCTTTTTAAAATGTTGTGTTGTAGATTTCTTATTATGTATTCCAGGTTTCTCCACTGAGGTGCTCTATCACAAGAAAACTTTTATTTTTAATTTTCATGTCAATATATATGATTTTAATGTTTTCACAATATTGTAACTGAGCCTAACAATGTACTGACACTTTTTAAGCTGTACAAATGAAAGAATATCACCGCTCTGTGAGCGCTACAATATGCAAACATTGAATATATGAAACATGAACTGCATTACTGCTGTGTAGAATATACTTAAAAACGGAAGGTACTTAGCACACAAATTTGTCAATTCATGAGAGCCCATCAGCCATGACAATGTGTTACACTCGGTCCCTGTGCTGGCTCTGCACTTCCTCCTGGTCTCTTACCTTCTGCTCCTCCAGCTGTCCCTTTGCAGCAGTCTGTGCGCAGTGAAGTCCCCTGCTCCATCTGCTTCTCAGCATCCTGCTCCCTCCCCCAGTTCCTGGCACGCTGCCAGCAGGCCTCCAGGAAGAATGCTTAGGACGCGAGGCCGCTCCCACCGTCTCTCTTAAAGGGGCAGCGTGAATTTTTTGAAAATGTCAATCAACCAATGGCAGCTCACTCATTACTATATCTGGTCACTCCATCATAAGGGGAGTGCCGGAGCAACGTGTTTCTACCATTGCTGCATCCGGTTCTGACTCTGATCTGTCTGCGCTGCGTTAGCAGTCTCTGTGGTTCGCTCATTCCTTTTGTCTCCTCAGATCATTGGTATCCTGTATCCGGCTAACTCTGACCATCTCGGTTATTACTGGCGCAAGTGTCATCCCGTTCCGCCATCAGTCATCCGTATCTGTGGACTGTGACAAGGTCACTGGAGCCAGCCTGCTACTATCCACTCTGGACGAGGACCTTCCTCATCTCCGTTTAACCCTCCACGGTTTCTGCTATTTTACCTGTTACCCCTTTTGGTCCCTCTGGGACAGCAGCCACGTGTCCGGGGTCTAACTGGAGGTAGCACCTGTGTCCTCCGGGTATTCCATTCTGGTCCTGTTCAAGGGGCCTTACTACGGGTACCCGGGGCTCACTAGTCATGCCCCCTTCGGAGCCCCCCGGACCGCGGTCTCGAGGTTCCACGTTAAAAAATAAAGACGAATGTGAACTTCACCATCTCTGCCTCCGCTTCCATTCGTTACACAATGCATACCTTGCTTTGATGGGACCCTAACGTAAAATGCTAAAAGCCTGAAATTTAAAGGGCAGGTAGGATTTAGCACTAATTAAAAAAAGTCCTTAAGCTATTCACACATGCTTTATTCCATTTGGGGTGATGATCAGTTTTTATGCTTTTTCTCTACCATAGTAGGTAATGACATACTCATTTCGTGACTGAGCACTTCTCCCATCAACCTATGTATTCTCAAAGCCAAATGGTTTTCTCTCCATTCTATACCCTGGAGTGTGCCCAAAAAGGGGTTAATTTCCACATGTATGACATAGATGTAGTAGGAGAACAGATTTAATAATTTACAAGTTGTGTGTGTCCAAACACACAAGCTGGACACTGTATATTTGAGCACTAAAAGTTTTTTTTTGCATTTTTGTACTTTGAAACATCCACTATGCTCTTATGTGAGGTGATAGGGACTCTACAATTCAAATGGGTATGTAGAACTGATTAAAATTACCTACTTGTCAATGGTAGGAGTGCAGAATAAGGCCGGGGCCCACTTGTGAGAAACTCGCATGAGTCTCGCACCTCAATACCCGGCACTGCCGCCGGCACTCGGACCAGTGCTTTCAGCTGCACAGAAATACATGCAATCGCACACTCCGGTCTCAAGTGCCAGCGGCAGTGCCGGGTATTGAAGTGCGAGACTCGTGCGAGTTTCTCGCAAGTGTGACCCCAACCTAAGGCTGGAATCAGTCACACCTCCAATAGTAAAATATAGAGAAAAAAACCTGACCAGCAGCTACAAAGTGTAAATAGGTGCAAGCTGCGATTACTGCATTATATATAAAAAGAAAACACAGCAGCACTCTATATGAGCTTAGTACTACTGTGTTTTCTTTCTCTATATAATGCAGCTATCGCAGCTTGCACCTGTTCACACTTAGGAGGTGCTGGTCAGGTTTTCTCATTATATTTTACTATTGGAGGTGTGACTGCCTCCTGCCTGATTCTGCACTCCTCCCATTGAACAGCAGGTAATTTTCATCAGTTCTACTTACCCATTTGAATTGTAGGCTCATAGCATGGGAGAGACATGTTTGTCAATTTAACTGTAGGCTGATAGTTTAAAAGAGATATGTACAGTACAATATGACCCATGAGACAGAGGTTACCTTGCCATGGTTGATGGACCTACATGAATTGGCTAATTTATGGGCTAAGAACCTTCATTTTTGTAAGTATATCTTACTGAGTAATAACACAGTTTAGACTCAATTTCTTCAGTGTTTGCATATATCTTCGCTCCTATAGAGTGCTGCTGTGTTTTCTTTTTCTATCTAGTTATCTCTCTATACCATACCTATCTATTTATCTAACTATTTATCTATCATCTATTTTCCCCATACTAAACTGAAAAAATGGACGCAGCATATTGCATATTATGGTTTGGTAATTCCCTGGGGCGCTTGTCATCCAAAAAACAATTTCTTTTGGTTGGTACTGCTTCTTTTTTTAAATCTATCTATCTATCTATCTATCTATCTATCTATCTATCTATCTATCTATCTATCTATCTATCTATCTATCTATCTATCTATCTATTATCTATCCCATATCTATCTATCTATCTATCTATCTATCTATCTATCTATCTATCTATCTATCTATCTATCTATCTATCTATCTATCTATCTATCTATCTATTGATCTATAGAAAAAATAGGCAGCACTCCAGCAATTACCAAAAATTGAAAGAACTATTATTTAGCCCATGTGATGTGGCACGTTTTGATTCAAATAAACCTTTCTCAAGTAATTTGAACCAAAATGTCACCACGCCACATGGGCTAAATAAAAGTCCTTTGAATTTTTGTAATTATTGGAGTGCTGCCTATTTTTTCTATTTTTATATATTTTTGCAAATATAGATGTTTTGTATGGTAGGCCTTGCACCCATCTCTTACTATTTATTAGGTGTGCTGTTCCAATCTATCTATCTATCTATCTATCTATCTATCTATCTATCTATCTATCTATCTATCTATCTATCTATCTATCTATCTATCTATCTATCTATCTATCTATCTATCTATCCATCTACTGTATCCCATAGCTATCTATCTATCTATCTATCTATCTATCTATCTATCTATCTATCTATCTATCTATCTATCTATCTATCTATCTATTATCTATCTATCTATCTATCTATCTATCTATCATCTATATCTTTGCACATCTTTAACACCTAAACATCTGTAATTTCTATTCTGCATTCTATTCTGGTATGTGTCACATGGATGGCACACGGATGTCATACTTTATGTCATCCATGTGCACATATGTGGTACGTATTGTCATCCATGCTGCCGGGAAAAACGTGGGTCACATGAGGGTGTGTATGTAAGTTTCTCCGATAAGTGTGAAAACACCACATGTACCGGAAACCGGGATATGTGAAGAGTCCCTAAGCATGTTCAATACTTTTTTCCTGTGTCAACTAAATGTATGGACATCTATGGCTTGATCTCTTTGCTTGTGTGGATTGGATGGGTTGTTACGGACAACTGGTGAGAATTTCATGCAATAGCATTGGTTACCAGGTAGCTCGGTAGCCGGGTCTTTCCAGTGGTGGCTGGGTAATGTGGGGTGTTTGGCCTGTGGGTGCACATATGGTATTGGCAGCACGCTTGATGTAATAGGAGGGGCGTTTGTAATAGGCTGCTACACGGATAGAGTTGCATCTTATGTAATTGTGTGAATGACACCCTATGCATACCTGTGTCCAATTAGAAAATTAGAACACTAGGCAGCCACCTCACTGATGTTTGTGTGTGTTAGTAAGTGGTTGCTTTTAGTATTTTGCACCTGTGCAACTCTTGTCTTTATCATGGGGAACTTGCTGCATTCTATTTGTGCATTTGTGTCTGGACATGATATGGCAAGTATGGCTGCTTTTGATGTTTTTTATGTTGATATAATCTGATATAGTGTAAGGAAAGAAGTTGTCTCACTAAGTCTTTAAAAAAGGTTGTTGGTTATAGAGCATTTCAAATATTAGTTTTTTATGTCATTTAGGTTTGTCCATACATTTATGTTATATAGCCTAGAAGAAATTAGCACACACTGCGGAGATGAAAAACATCAATACTAGGGTGCCTATTAGATTGCAATTCAGTGCAAACCATACATGAACTCCAAAAAGAGAAATTGCACACAGGGAATTATAGTACAAATCGCTTTATTACAGAAAATATTACAATATGAGACTTAATAAAAAAGAGACTTTTAACAGTGGTATCCCATAAGGGTGGAACCACGAATACAACCAGGTGTATATGAGAAAGATATCACATACGCATACAGCCGTATATACAATTGTACTCGCATACCAATCACAAAATAGTGCCCTGGAATAGCAAAAAGTGCCAGCTGCACAATATCACCTCACAAGGTTAGGGGTTGCAGCCATAGATCAAATACATGGACAGACTCTGTATGAATCCGACCGACAAGAGCAATATCTACATGTGAGAGGACGCAAATAATACAGACCTGGGACTCAGTGGTGCCACCCTCCCCTACGCGCGTTTCGGCGCTGTGCCTTCTTCCGGGGGAGTGGCATCCATGATTAGTCCACATTTCTTATATAAACCAACCACCAATGTAAAAGGCCAATACATCGAAGTAAAACACTGCTGATGATTGGCGCATGGAGCACCGGCAAACCCACACGCCGACGTCACCCGAGGCGTCATCAGTCACGCCCCCCCACACTGCATGAACGCCCACGTATCACATGAGCGCACCTACAGCCAGGGGAGGCAAGACCGAGAATAGACGCCACGAGCGACGCCCAGCAGAGGGGTCCCAGTGCTCATGCGCACCAGCAAAAGATAAAAATGTAAGTGCAAAATAAATATTTTATTTTGCACTTATCCTTACAATTACTGTACCTCATTGCACGATGTATTAATTGCACCATGTTGCACATTTGGGCCATTTTTATCTTCTGCTGGTGCGCATGAGCACTGGGACCCCTCTGCTGGGCGCCGCTCGTGGCGTCTATTCTCGGTCTTGCCTCCCCTGGCTGTCGGTGCGCTCATGTGATACGTGGGCGTTCATGCAGTGTGGGGGGGCGTGACTGATGACGCCTCTGGTGACGTCGGCGTGTGGGTTTGCCGGTGCTCCATGCGCCAATCATCAGCAGTGTTTTACTTCGATGTATTGGCCTTTTACATTGGTGGTTGGTTTATATAAGAAATGTGGACTAATCATGGATGCCACTCCCCCGGAAGAAGGCACAGCGCCGAAACGCGCGTAGGGGAGGGTGGCACCACTGAGTCCCAGGTCTGTATTATTTGCGTCCTCTCACATGTAGATATTGCTCTTGTCGGTCGGATTCATACAGAGTCTGTCCATGTATTTGATCTATGGCTGCAACCCCTAACCTTGTGAGGTGATATTGTGCAGCTGGCACTTTTTGCTATTCCAGGGCACTATTTTGTGATTGGTACGCGAGTACAATTGTATATACGGCTGTATGCGTATGTGATATCTTTCTCATATACACCTGGTTGTATTCGTGGTTCCACCCTTATGGGATACCACTGTTAAAAGTCTCTTTTTTATTAAGTCTCATATTGTAATATTTTCTGTAATAAAGCGATTTGTACTATAATTCCCTGTGTGCAATTTCTCTTTTTGGAGCTCATTTATGTTATATGTATATTACTGTAATAACAAATACATAGTATTCTAAGAAATTCTGCAGTAACCTTTTCAGGAACTAATGACAGTATTTCACTGTCACATGCAAAGTGTTTATATTGCTACTGTATGTCATTACGTTGACAAACACTATAAATGTTCTTTAAAAGCTTTTTAATGTGCTCAGAGATGAATGCTTATTTCTTTGGTTTAAATCTGCTTTTATATTGTACTTTTAAAGGTACTAAAGAAGCATTAAAATTGTGCTATAAAAGCATACATCTGTATCCAGTTATTTAGCAATAAGCCTAGTCACTAAAGAGAATATTTAGAATATACTTATACATGATCTAATCACATTTTTTTGTTAAAAAACAACCACATAAGGTGGTCTTTTTTTCTAGTCATTTCATCATTTACAGCTTATGGATAGCCCTGCTATAAATTGGCTCACAATTTTTTATTGCCAATAAAAGCAAGTAATAAGGCAATAAAACAGCTTCTTTTTAATCACTAGAAAAATACTGAACAAATAGCATCATAGCCTAGAAGTACAATAGAAAAGATACATGTATTTAATTTAAATAAGGCATAGCCGGTAATAAATGCAAATCATCGTGATTTGTCTGCAAAGCCTAAAAGTTGAAACAGACATAGTAATTAGAGCCATAAAGGAGCTTTTACCTCACAGATCTGATCGTAGACTTCGACAATGATGAAAGACAAAAGAGCAAAGGAAGGAAATTGAGAATAGGAATATAATAGTCACATTATTTTTCAAATGTTGATATCCTTAACTCTTAGTATAATTATGAATGAAGACATTGACACAATTTATGCAATTTGAATATTTTTGTATTTTTGCTCTTAGGGGTAATTGTCACCCGTTTGCTATCAAATAATCAAACATCAATTTCTCCTAGATTATAGAACATTCATATAAAATGCACTCCAAATAGGAAATTGTTGTGCATAAAAATTGTAATATTCTTATTAATCCACAAAATTTTAAATGGATCCGTCTCAAGCATCTTCGTGCATTTCTCATCATATTGCTATGCATTTTTAATGAAATTTACAGAAACTAACTTCTTAAAATTATTAAACTTTAGATGGCACATCTGGAACTTTTAGACAGTATGTTCCATAGATGCAAAATGTCAATAAAGAGCACGACACTTCTAGCAAGCAGGTGCACATGTAGGATCCTGTCTCCTGTTTGTTCGATCCTGTCTGTAGTAGATATGAAACTTGGACTTCAGGTTTAATGAAGAAAAATAAATTGTATTCATTAAATACCAATAAGAATGAAAAATACATTTTGATCCAAATAACAGGCCTTCATCAGTTCACAGATTGCTCTGGAAAAAACACTTGACTTAAAGGTGTATTCCCATCTCCAAGATTCAATCTCAATATATAGTAGGCCTTGTTCTCTGGATTACTTCTGATGGTCAAGATGCTGGGGCCACATACCATGCCTTATCTTCATGAATCCACACTCAGTCTGTAGTATAGTTCTACGCATAACCTATGTCACTTACTTCATGTGCAAGCTATTTGTCACAACTGTGTTGTCAGGTGTCTCAGGACCAAGGGCTCTTCTGTCCCTAACGTTAGAAGCATCCTGGCTTGTCCTGTTCCCTGGATTACTTCTGATGGTGAAGATGCTGGGGCCACGTACCTTGCCTTAGCTCCTGAATCTGCCCTCAGTCTGTAACCTTCCTTCACCCAGGGAAGAGTGGAGTAGTAGTGTACTGCAATACACCAACCAGTGTCAGTGGACCACCTATGAAACTCAAAGCAATACTCCTCTGCCAGACAGTCTCCTTGATTAAACTGACGTAGTGTGGAGTCAGCCAGGAAGATGCAGTTTAGGTCGTCATATATATGACCCAGTGCCAGTAAAAATTCCTCCACTGACTGGAGCAACTGGAAGTCAGATGAGAGTCTGGGGGGTCACCCTGAAGGTGAGAGATTATTATCCTCGGCCATTGCTCCTCGGTTCCTGAGGAACGAGGACATAACCTGAAGTATAGCTTACATGCCTCCCTGAAAACAACAAATTGATCATGTCTCTAGAGAACCAGTCAAGGAAATTGATCTTGGTCTCCACTAAGGGTTGCCTGGGAGTTATGGTCCCCAAACCTAATGTGTTAGAGTGCTGCAAAATGACAGTGTGTATATCTGCAGTTGCTCTGTCAGAGCTTGCCTTGTTCTCTGGATTACTTCTGATGGTGAAGATGCAGGAGCCATGTACCATGCCTTAGCTTCTGAATCCACACTCAGTCTGTAACTTTCCCCCATCCAGGGAAGAGGGAAAAGTAGTGTACAGTAATACACTAAGGTAATACGAACATGGATAAAGGAAAATACCAATCATACAAATATACACACAAACAACAGAAGCAAACACCAGGGAGTGGAAGATCGTGTTAAACCAAAGTAGGAGAAGAAAGGGAACTATCACACACTCAAAATATAGCAGCAGTCACAGAAAAATCCACCAAACACCTTCTCAAACAATAGCCACCATAAACCTTCAGCCATCCAGCATAAGCTAGCTCTGACAATGAGTGCTAGCTAGGTCGCAGATTATATAGGATATGGAAGTGGCTAACAGTGCACAGTGGAGAGCTTTAACACAGTGAAGTTTCCAAGTGGTCTCAACTGAGCAGATTAACCCCTGCACTGCTAAAATAAATTTACACCATTTAATATGAAGGTGAAATGCTTCTAATCAGTGTAGGAGAAGGAGAGATCAGGCACTGTGGTCACCCAGATCCTCTCTGTCACAGTAAACCCATGACACCATTGCAGTAGCTTAGATATCCATGGTTGCGACCACTCATACAGTGACAGTTAGTTAGCTAGTAAGTTGCTAGTGATCGTAACCATGAATACATAAGCTACTGCAATGCCCTGCGATTAGGTAGGCAACGTAATTTATCAGTAGAACTATGCTACATTTCTAATTGGAGGAATATGCTAATATTATTATTACACCTACTACATATTGGAATAGGTTATTGGAGATGGAGATTTGCTGTTTCTGGGTGGTTTGTTAATCGCGGGCATGATGTGACTGCTCAGCAAGCCAGCCAGAATACACTGTGTAGCACTGACATGAGAAAGGTCCCCGGAGATCAAAGCTGATAAACCCCGGTCACCTTAATGACATCACCGCTTGCTGTGTGAGAACCTTGGCACGATGATGGCGATGAAGTTAGTGAGGTGACCAGGGTTCATAAGCTAGGAATTCTGGTAACGTTTCTCACGTCAGCGCTAGACACTGCAGGAGAATTATCATGCTCCTCTCACAGTGTGTTCTGGTTAGATTGCTGAACGGTCACATCATGCCAGTGCTCAACAAACCATCCAGATGTAACAGAGCTGGAATTCTTTGTGAGAAAGTATGAAAAGGCATCACAACTCTCCAACCGCCCAATTGACCCAAATCGTATAAATGCACAGCATGGATGCAAGGGGCAGGGCCTGGGGCACTGCTTGGACCAGAAATTCTAGCTGAAACCTTGTATTAGTAACAGATGGATGAGTGGCAGGTGTAGGCCTGGTGCTCTGAGAGCTCTGCCAAGTTCAGGCAACACACATGGAGGAGAATCAACTTGGTGTCCAAACATTTCGAAACATTGGGGGGCAGATACCACTAAAGTGTCATCAATTTAACCCGAGTAGAAATAGTATAATGGGGCTCTGACACCCCTTCCAATGCTGGTAACCCATGAGATAGAGACCCAACTTGGAGTCTCCACATTTCAAAAAATTGTTAGTAACATCAGTAGCAGTAGCAACAACAGGCCTCGACAAAGGTATTTTTCCCACAAAAATCTTTTTTAGCTCCAAATTTTGACTTTTCACAAGGGTAACAGGTGAAAATAGACCCCAAAATTTGTTGTGCAATTTCTCCTGAGTTCACCGATACCCCATATGTGGTCGAAAACTACTTTTGAGGTGCAGAGCAAAGCTCAGAAGGGAAGAAATGCCATATTACAATACAGATTTTGCCGCACTTGTTTGAGGGTGCCATGTTACATTGGCAGAGCCCTTGAGGTGCCAACAAGGCAGAACCCTCACATAAGTGACCCTATTTTACAAACTAAACCTTTCAATGAATTCATCTAGGGGGTGCAGTGATTATATTGACACCACAGGTATTTCACAGACTTTTAAACCATTGGGCAGTGAAGAAAAAATAAGTTACATTTTTAAAACCAAGATTCTGTGTTAGCCCCAAGTTTTACATTTTCGTTCTGGGAAATGGGTTAAAATGGCACCAAAAGTTGTCCTACAATTTCTACTGAATGTAGAAATACACCATTTGTGGATGTACTGTACTGCTTAGCCATACGGAGAGACTCGCAATTGCCTCCTGAAGCGCAGATTTTCCTAGAATAGTTTGTGCATTTCATATAAAGAGCCCCTAAGTGCTAGAAAAGCCGAATCCACCCACAAGTGACCTCATTTTGGAAATTATAACCCTTTTGGGAATTCATTTACAGATGTAGTGACGATTTTGACTGCACAGGTGTCTTCTACAAACAAGCAGTAGTGGATGTCGCTGAGTGAAAATTGCAAACTGCCACTGTTGTGACCAGTACATTATACCCAGCTCATGCTTATGGAGACACGCACCGGTAAATTCGGTGGGCTCTCATCACTACAGAAATGCCAAACGTGGGTGCTAAATGTGGATTAGGCACACTGGTGCTCAGAAGGTAGGGGTGAATTTGGATCTGGGAGCACAGAATTTGTTCAATTTGTTTCGGGGGGTGAGGAGCCATTTCACTTCTCCAGAGACTTTGTGCTACCAGTATCGTGGAAGCCCACTACATTTTCATTAACAGATGACAAACAAAAGTGAGTGCTTGCTTTTTTTTGGATTGAGTTAAAGCTTTTATTGGGAACATTTTACATAATTGTTGGGATCACATTTATCCGGCGCTCTACGCTGAGCACTTACTTTGGGGTTTCCATCTAAATCTCCGAGTGACGTTACTGTGGACTCCATCTTGCCCCTGTTCTGTGTTTTCCTTTTCAGAAGTGCACAAAACTGTGGCCAACGGCACTTTTGTGGAATCCTAAAAAGACGGACACCGTCGGATCACAGGTCCTCTGACGTCCAAAGTGCCTCCATCTGCCTCAATATAGGGAATCTTCCTCTGGGGGTTCTGTCTGAATCATGTATTTCAGAGATTTACATGGAAACCCCCAACATAAGCGCTCAGCGTAGATGGCAGCATAAATGTGCACTGAGCCATACTGCAATCTTTAGGAGGTAGAATGAAAAAATCAACAGCAGGTGAAGAATTGGTTTTATTTATATTTTATGCTGTTCCTCGTGTGGTATAAGTGATTAGGCAAATTTATTCTTCCGGTCGGTATGATTACAGCGATACCAGATTTATACTGTGATTTTATGTTTGGCTGATGTCACACACTGAAAGACGCTTTTTATTGCGAAAGCTAGTTTTTTTGCAGGGCTTATTTTTTGTGGGATGAGCTGATGTTTTTATTGGTACCAATTTTGGGCACATGACATTTTTTGATCGCTTTCTAATCTGATTTTTCGAAGACAGAATGCACAAAAAACAGCAATTCAGGAATTGCTTTTTGTGTTTTTTTATACCATTCTGCGTGTGGTAAAATTTGTAAGGCAGCTTTATTCTTTTTTATGCTTTGGTGCTTTTACACAATAAAAACTATTTTATAGAAAAAATAATTATTTTTGCATCGCTTTATTCTGAGAGCAATAACTTTTATTTTTCTGCTTATGGAGATGTATTGCAGCTTGATTTTTGCGGGACAAGATGACATTTTCAGCGGTACCATTTTTATTTACATCCATCTTTTTTATCACATTTTATTGCTTTTTTCATTCGGTGCTATGTCAATAAAGCATTGTTTTTTGCCTCATGTTTTGGAGCCAGCGGCTATGACCAGCGGTGAGAAGGTTACCGCCATTAGGCATCGGCTAATGACTTCTGCTGATAGAAGTGAGAGCAAGAGAGGCTGATGAGAGTATTTACCAGCCGGTGCCTGTGCATAGTAAGAAATATCTCAATGAGATACATAATTAGTGCAGTGTGTGTAGCTTACTGTACTAGTATTTAACTAATAACTAAAGAAATAAAAGAAAAAAATCGCGTGAGTTCCCTCTTATTTTTAAACCAAGCTGAGTTAAAGCAGACAGCTGGAAGCTGGTAATATTATTATGGGAAGAGGGCAGTATCCTTGAAGCTTCACAGGCAATAAATATCTGCCCTTCGCTACCTTTACTGGTTATTACAATTGTTGACCCCAAAAAATGACATAGGGTCACCCCTATTTCTAATAATTAGCAAAGGCTAAACAGACAGCTGCAAGCTGATACTAATAGGCTGGGAAAGGGCCATGAATATTGGCTCCCGCCTGGACTAATAAGACCAGCCCTCTGCCACCCCAGAAATGGCTCATCCTTTAAATGCACCAATTCTGGTGCTTAGCCTCAGCTCATCCTACTTGCACTGGTGTTTTGGCAAGCAGTGTAATGGTTTTGTGATTGATGTCAGCTGTGTTTTTAATAACAGACTGGGAAGCTGCATGGATATTGGCCCCTTCCCAAGCTAAAAATATCAGTTCACAGCTGAATTTTTTCCATCAGCTGGTTTTAAAAATTAAGTGGACCGAACGTCGTTTTATTTTTTTTAATTATTTTTTTCTTACTGTCAGGCCGGGTCATTACTTAACATGGCTGTGATGGAGCTGGAAGTGTCCACAGACTTAGCTCCTCCTGTTTGGTGCTGGCTTTGGTGCTGAGCCTGCACCATTCCGGGTACATGACAGCTGATCTGTATAGCTGACTTGTGCCTACAACAGCCGCAGGTGGAATCACGATCCACCTGCAGCTGTTAACTAGATAAATGCTGCTGTCAATCTCTGACAGCAGCATTTAACTCCCGCTTACCAGAAGCGTGTCGTAAATCCCATCCATTAGTGACCCCATCACATGATCGTGGGTCTCTGATGGGTTAGCATGACAAACAGAGGTCTCCAGCAGACCTCTATGGTTGTCATTGCCAGATTGCTATGAGCACCACTCTGTCACCAATGCTCACATCAAGTGAGCATTTCTGCTGCACACAGGTGATCTGAACATCACCTGTGTGTAGCAGAGGAGATCAGAGTAGTGCAACTTCTAATTTCCAATGGAGACTATTGAAGCATGCAAAAAAGTGTTTAAAAATATAAAAAAAAATAAAAAAAATCTAAAAGTTCAAATCACCCCCATTCTCCCCATTCAAAATAAAACAATAAAAAAATCAAACATGCACATATTTGGTACCGCCACGTTCAGAATCGCAAGATCTATCAATATACAAAAAAAATTAACCTGATCGCTAAACGGCATAACGAGAAAAAAATTCCAAACATAAGAATTACATTTTATTGGTCGCCGCTGCATTGCAATAAAATGCAATAATGGGCGATCAAAAGATCACATCTGCCCCATAATGGTATCAATAAAAACATCAATTCAGCGCTCAAAAAATAAGTCCTCACCCTGCCTAAAATAGCAAAAAACGGAGACGCTACAGGTCTCGGAAAATGGTGCATTTTTTTTTAAGTTTGGATTTTTTTAAACCACTTAAATACAAAAGAACCAAGACATATTTGGTGTCTATGAACTCGTAATGGCCTAAAGAATCATAATGGAAGGTCAGTTTTTGTTATTATTGAATACTATTTGACATCATTTTAGGAGCAAACTTTATTTCTAGTTATTTCAGCTACCCAATATATTTACTTGGCTCTATTGGTTATTGTATCAGTCAGATGGGTTATATATCAGTGCCAGATTTTAGATTACGGAAACGTGTTCTGACGCAATGTGCACATTTAAAATGATTTTATTTTTTTTTGTCTAAGACTTTTTTGTTTGCTCTGGAATCAAGATTCATATTGTTTAAATTTATAAAGTGTAACAAATCTTTTGTATGTATCTTTCCTCCTGTTTGAAACTAATATATATTTTACACATATTTTCTTTAGCACTCTACCAACATAGAGGTTGCTCTCACTTCATTTGGGTTTTCTTAGAAAACTATATCTGGACAAAAAAGGTGCAATTTTTTTTTTTTACAATTACGTTCACCCGATTTTACTCCACCTCTAAAAAAGACTGTTTTCTGCTTTTCAGTATATACATGCTAACTTAAATATTGGCATTTTTATCTAAAACTCATCCCACAAATAAAAAGACCTCATAAGTCTATCTTAATGAAAAGTGAAATAGCTTTGCTCTTGTTCAAAGGGGTTGAAAAAAGTAAAGTGAAAAACTGAAATATTTACATGGGAAAACTGAAAATGAGCATCTTGCTCTTTTACTCTTAATGCTGAATGATTTTCCAAAGTAGTTCACTAATCACCTCCCATTTGTTGGCCACCCTTTAGTCACCGCATGACTACATACATTTAGGTCTGTAATGTAATGATAATGACAACTTTTACTCTTTTGTGGTAGGGCTGCTGCTTTTCTTTGAGTGCGAGTCTTTTGGATCTTTACCCTTCAACACCACCAACTATGTCATCTTAATGTTTCCCTTTCTAAATTTCTTTGTTAACTTTTTTTTATTTTTTCCACATTTCTTTTAACAGACTTGTCTTAATTTTAGCTTTTTACTCACTGCATGCTCACTCCTTTCTATGCTGTATTTTATATATTTTTCATCATTTCACTATTTATCTTTATGATGTTCTTGCATAGTTATAGTTAGCATTCCAATTAGTGATTATTTTATTATGATTTATTACTATATGTAATATTTATTCTTCAGTGTTAATTCTTGTTCTTTCATTGAAATGGATGAAACATAAATTATACCTTCATGTATTTTTTTGTTTTTCAATACATAATTAGCAAATCTGCAAATGGCCACATCAATTGTAATTTCATTTATTTCTTTTTTAATAGCTAAAAGTACAAAAGAACAAAGTGTTAGCGTAATGCATACATCAAACATGTCTTTTAAATCAGAAGTGATTGACATTAATGTTAAGGTAAAGGAAATATTATGATAGTTATATTAGATGTGTACTAGTTCTCCACATCACCAAAATATTCAGAGCTTTTAATATTAGAGAATCTATATAGCTCTCATTTTAATGGTATGTTGAGTGAATGGTTCATTCTAAAAAAAAATAACTATTATAATCTAAAGCATTTCCAAATTGCTTCATAAAATATTAAATATACATACATACAATAGGAAATTTTTAATGGATGTGAACTGAATATTTTCTCAAGAAATGTCTCAAAGCTTATTGTACAGGGGAAATTATAGCAACGGAATAATTAGATTCTTTTAATGGTTGTTGCTTTTTGAATATTTGCTTTATAATAATTGCAATATATTTCAGTCATCTAAATAAAATGTAAAATCATGAAAAACAAAATGCTATTTTAATTCAGAACAGTTTGATGGCTTATTTCCTTTAAACACAGTGCATTTCTGAAAACAATAATTGTTTATAATGAAATACAGTTGTAATAGAAACATAATGATGAAGTTATTATTCAAGGAGAAAAAAAATCATTTTCTAATACATTAATATCTAAAAACTCATTATTCAATATTTTAGTCATTTTATGTCGCATACAAACTGTCTTCATATTTACAAATATTAAACTTAATTGAGGTTGAAGACCAATTTACAAAATTTAGATAATATTTTATTAGCTTTTTCTGCCACTTTTACATGCAAGGAAATTAAACAGCTGAAAATTATATGTGTACATTCATGTTTTTTGCTATTTCAAGCCATTACATTTTATGGAGTTGGGTACACTATAATAAAATTGCTAAATGAGTATTTCAGATAATCAATAGATTTTGCTTATAATGTGGCATCAGGTTTTTAGTAACTAACATCTCTGAATGGTGCCAGAGGGGCTGAGCATTTTAGAGAGCACATTATTCTGGAAATCCAAAAATCCAATATTTGATCTAGCAATGCAAAGCAGCTGTGTAAAAATCATCAATAATCAAGCCTTTTTACCTTTACTCTGCATGGACTGCTTAGTGCTTAGGACCACCGCAAAAAGCAATGACTTCACAATGAGTCTTGTAGGAAGATTACCTCAATGCACAATTTGTACCAAAACCCCTCATCTACCATATGTTATATATAATACTAGTTCTCATGAAGTGCAATTCACTAATGGAGTCATACACAGAGTAAAGTTGCCTGAAATAAAATAGTTTCCTTGTTTGTAGAATCACACTATCTATAAAATGATTTCTTCTAGCCTAGTAGCTAGAAAAGGGTCATCCCAAAAAACAGGAGTCACAGATTGCATCCGGTCATTCTTTATTTCAAGAGATGAGTGAATCGGGACTCCTGTCCAGTATCCAGGTCAGTGGAGAACTACAAATCTTACCTTCTGGCATCAGTGGCGTGACTTCTGATTAGCCAGGGCTGGCATAACATCATCTGTACGACATGAAGCCCATATTATATTGCACCAGATATTATAAATCGGATGCGACGCCGGAGATGCCGTAAGGTAAAAATTCATGGGGCTTCCGTCCAGCCACTGACCTGGACAATAAAGCAGTCCCGCTAGTCGCTTTTAATTTTTATATCCCATTTTCTATGCTGGTTTTTGTGCTTATTTGCGCGACATGATGGAAGTGATTGCTATCTGCGTACAGCATTGGCTATCACATATTACCGAAGGATAGATTTTCTCTGCTTGAATCAATTCCCTACTTTTATTGTATGTTTCTGTTAAACAAAGTGGAGGACTGGGTTGGTTTAAGCATAATAATGATGATGATTGCTTAAAAGTTCAGCTCTCCCCATCTGTACACTCATTTTAGGGTAGTGCAGGGGTTATGGTATTAGAAAGTACAGAATGATTGGTAAGGGTGCAATTTCATCTGTTCTAAGGCAAGTTTTAAACTAATAACTGGTTATGAACATAATAAGTATAAAATGCAAATCCCGCTGCCTCTGCTTGATTAGAGTCAGCTAAGATGCAGTCTGGGATCTTAATCAGGCAGCATTCTCCACAAATGAAGGTTGCCTTCAGGTAAATTGTTCCAATATCCACAATAAAATTACAGTGACATCAGGGGTCTGATAATGCTCATAATAACAAACTACTTTATGTACATAAGGAACATGCGCCTCATCCACATCTATTACCCACGCTATACATAAGACATTTTAATTATTTTCCATCATGTGTATTGAAATTGATATCTAACTGTGATAATAACAGATAGATGAGTCTATGAGTTGTTGCGGTAGATTGCAGGAGCTTCCTAATTAAACATCTTAATCCTTAATGTTTTGATGTTTTTTCACATTAAACCATTGCAGTCTGATCTTCTCATTAACAACATTTGGCTATATTGAGTTTAGCTTTTTATCGAAAAAGAAAACTTCATACATGTCAATGATTGATTCCTTAGCCAGATATGTAACACTTTTCATACATTCAAAGAACTATCAAGAATCCTAATGGTCATGGTACAGATTATGGGCTACAGTCCCTGGATGACTTCATTATTATCCATTAGCGGCTAAAAAATAAATGACTTCTTTGTGTGAGTAAGGATTTAATGCCATTACTGCTTTATTAGTACCATCATTTAACTGTAGGAAAAATGAAGGAAAGCAAGGAAAATATCAAACAACAGGCTGTTTCTTTTAATATTAAAATAAGCTGATTGCACAGAACTTGTAAGGCAGAGAAGAAATGTGTCGCATCTATCTCAAAGAAAAGAAAAAATTACAATTTTATTAAAAATTCCTTATAGCTACAAGGCTAATAATAACAGATATTCAATTCAAAGATAATGTCAAGTTTTGGGTAATGTGCGCACACTAATCCTAAAATGTATACACAATAAGAAATTTAAAAAATAATCTAAATAAGGTAATAGAACTGTGCATATTCCAACAGTTTTATTCAGGATGATCGGCCAGCTGTGAATACCCTTACAGCTTTTTTTAACCACTGTCATTATTGCAACTTTTTGCTAAAAGCAAGCTTATTTTATTCTATTTTTGTATTAATTTTAGTAGCACTACATACCGTATATTTCTGATTATGAAACTAAATTTTTCCCACTAAATTTGGGAGGAAAATGGGGGTTTCTTACAGCTAAGGGCTCTGAGACTTGCAACGCAGTGACACCACCTCATCCCAACCTGGGGTCTGCAGCATCGCCCCACTGCTGTCGCTACCGCCAGCTTCCTGCAGCAGCGACTCTGCTTCCTTTGATCAATGCCCCGCCACAGCCACCGTTCCACCCCCGGTAAGGCACCATAAAATCAGAAAAGATGGCTCATCACCATTTTATTATAAATCATTTCTTTACAATTTTCTTCACCCAAAATTTGGGGTGTGTCTTATGGTCCGCAAAGTACGGTATATGTAGCATTTAACGGGCATCTGTCAGTAGCATCAACCCTAATATGCCGTCTATATGGGCATGTAGGTTATTCGTAGCTGAGTAAAATGATACTTCTGCAATCTGATGTCTTATTCCAGAGAAATCCATATTTTTTTTATATGTAAATGATCTCTTCTCATGAAGATCAGTGTCCTGCTCATAGCCCTGAATAAATGATTAACATATAAGTAAAACATGGCTTTCTCTTCAATAAGACATAGGATCGCAGATATCAAGGTATCATTTTATATAGCTTCCTATGACCTATGTGCCCTAATAGGTGACTTAAGAGGGTTGATTTTACTGACAGATTCTTTTTAAAATATGGAATGTATTGTTAATAAGGATCTACCAATCAAAATTATTAGGTAAAAAGCAAGGTAGAAGTACAGGCTAAAATGTAACTTTTAATAAATGCCTTTTAAAAACGAATTAATCATTCCAAAAATAACAAACACACATTAACCAATAAGTGTATCCTAACCACCAATATGTTGTGAACAAACAAAAAATTAATAAAAACGTCAGTAACACAGACTTGACCTGTTAACACAATGGGATAGAAAAAGGATAGATCTGTAATTAATCACAGAAAATATCCACAGTATTCAATATATCTATGTGATATCAGATAACTATATGTGCCTTTTTCACTTCATAAGTTGCACATCTCAATAAACGGAACAGTCTTACCATATGTAGATATCCACTGTAAATTTGTATATGGGGGAGGCTTCTTGAAAATCACCATACATTACCCCAAACCATGTGGACACATATGACCAAGAGGACTGACAGTCTCCCAACGCGTTTCTCTGGCTAGATCATCAGGGGAGAATTATGCCATTTTTGTCAGCTGTTAGGGATAAAGTCACCCGCAGAGCTTGTGCAGACTGTTAGGCGGGTGCCTAACAAGCTTATGAAGTGAAAAAGGCACTTATAGTTATCTGATATCACATAGATATATTGAATACTGTGGATATTTTCTGTGATTAATTACAGATCTATCCTTTTTCTATCCCATTGTGTTAACAGGTCAAGTCTGTGTTACTGACGGTTTTATTAATTTTTTGTTTGTTCACAACATATTGGTGGTTAGGATACACTTATTGGTTAATGTGTGTTTGTTATTTTTGGAACGATTAATTCGTTTTTAAAAGGCATTTACTAAAAGTTAAATTTTAGCCTGTACTTCTACGTTGCTTTTTACCAAATATGGAATGTACTAGAAAATTTCTATATTATAGTGCATTATGCCTGAGCATATTAGTACATTATAGCACCTGTAACCATATTCATAGACTAGAGATGGGCAAATTTATTCGAGTGTAATTTAATTTTACTCAAATTTTGCAAAAACAGGAAATTCCAGGGCCTACACGCAGGCAGAAGCTCCAGTCTAGGGTGGACATTGGGCCAAAGATTTGATACCACACAGCATGGATAACCAGACAGAGGGCAGGAAGTATCTGGAGAGGTGAGCGATGGGGTGAATATTTTTTATAGTTTATAAGATATATTTACTATGCTCTGGAGTATGGATAAATACTAGAGCATATTAAAGGACATTAAAATTTGTGGAAAATAAATCAAACTTCAAGGTAATATCTGCTCAAATAGGCAAATCTAATTTTGCTTAATCTGCTCATCAATAACATGGAACCTTAAGTTGGTTACTTATCTGAGTTACCTTGTGCAAGTCTAAAATAATATGAAATAAACAACTCATTAGAGGTTTGGGCTGCTGCTTTGCCTCACCTCCATGCTCCACACAAAACATCTGAGAGTTCAGATTGGATTCTGTTTGTAGCCTCAAGACCACCAGTTCTAAACCTCCCCAGATTGCCAGTACATGGGGATCCTTTTTTTTAAAAAAAAAGGCAGAAATCTAAATTAGGCTTATTTACAAGTAACATTGTAACATAGTTATTAAGGTTGAAGGAAGACTTTAAGTCCATCTAGTTCAACCCATATCCTATCCTAACCTGCCCTAACATGTTGATCCAGAGGAAGGCAAAAAAAACCCAAGTGGCAAACAGTAAGCTTCACATTGGGGAAAAAAATTCCTTCCCGACTCCACATACGACAATCAGACTAGCTCCCTGGATCAACGCTGTATCTAGGAAACTAGTGAATATAGCCTGTAATATTATACTTTTCAAGAAAGGCATCCAGTCCCCTCTTAAATTTTAGTAATGAATCACTCATTACAACATTAGATGGCAGAGAGTGGTAAAAAGAATCTTATTAACACAGTAGTGGAAATTCATAGAATTTTATTATATGTTGTATCAAGAAGTCGAAGAATCTAATGAAGATAAGCCTATTTTAGATTTAATTTTCTGGTGCCAGAAATAAACATGCTTGACTATAGTTTTGTAGAGTTACACAATTGCACTATATTTGTGCTACTATTCAAATGTAGTTTTACATGCTGGCCAGTTTAGTCCCTTCCAAACCAGACGATTTTCCATTTTTGCACTTTTATTTTTTCTACCTTTTTTTCGAGAGCCATACATTTTATTCATATTTTTGTTGACATAGCCGTATGAGTGCTTGAGTTTTGCAGGAAAAGTTGTAGTTTTGAAATTCATTTTCCCATTCAATGTACTGAAAAATGTCCAAAAAGATTGATGAGGATTGGACAAAAACTCAACTCCACCATTCCATCATTATTTTTTTTTTTCATTTTTATAGTGTTCATTGTGCAGTAAAAGTGACCTGGCAAAATTATTTTCCATTTCAGTGCAATTATGGCAATACCAAATGTGTATAGATTGCTTTTTATTAAATTGGTGAAAAAGATAATTTGTGGAAATTGGTAAAAAAATAAAATTTCACTTGTACCGCCATTTTCCGAAGCTCATAACTTTTGTAGTTTTACATTATTATTATTTATTTATTTATTTATATAGCGCCATTAATTCCATGATGCTGTACATGAGAAGTGGTTACATACAAAGTTTACATGGGTGGAGCCAAGAAAGGGTCTTTTTGTATGGCTAGCTGACATTTTTATTGATACCATTTAGGGTAGATGTGACATTTTAATAACTTCTATTGCATTTTGATATTGTTGATGTTTGGTGTTGTCGCAAGTGAAAAAACACAATTCTGGCATTTCAATTGTTTTCTCTATATGGCATTTACAGACTGTGTTAATTTTCATTTTGATTAATCAGACTTTTACAGATGCAGCAATGCCAAATAAATTTATTAATTTTAATTTATGTATATATTTGTATTTACTTTTAATAAAAAGAGTAAAAAGAGAGTGATTGCAATTTTTTTTTTTTTTTTTTTTTTTTTTTTTTGGTATATGTTTAAAAACTTTTTTTTATACTTTATTTTTTAGTGACCTTAGAGGAATTGAACTTGTGGTTGTCTGATTGCTCCTACTACAGTATTATAGTACTGCAGTATTTAGTAAAAAATCATGACCTCCAAAGAACATCAGCCATAGATTTGTCTTTACAGGGGGTTAATGGATGGCTAACTATCAAATGCATGGGTTGACACAAACTAAAACACTTGAGTAGCTATTTAACAAAACTCCAGTTTATAAAAGCATGATTCTGTGCAGGCCAAACTTTTATTAACTCTATGACTAAACATGTTTCTGTGCTGAAGTAATCTTCCAAATGTTCCCCTGCTATGTACTGTTTAATGGCTGTGTCCAACAGTGCAGGAACATGGTTTTAAAATAACACATTTCCTGAGCAGGAAAGGAAGCAAAAGTTGGTATACAGGCTTAATAGCATGGGATCACAGCTAATTCTTTAACCCCTTTATGACCAATGATGGACATAGCACGTTATGAGCAGCCATCAGTTCCCGCACAATGACGTGCTATGTCCATCATGACTTTGAACTGTCATTGAGTATAAACATGCAGTGACAGTTCAGTGTCAACAGCTGTCACGGTCATCTGAAAGACACGGAAAGAGGTGCAGGGACCCATAACATAGGTCCCTGCACCCAGATCAATCTGACTGACTGATTACAGCATGATTGCACAGGAGATGCTGAAATATCAGCACCTCTTACTTGATCAGTGCAGTAGCTCAGTGCTGCCAATGGCTGCGGTTCTGCACTAAACAGCCAGGAGCAGTGTCAGCGCTGCCCCTGGCTGTTAATCCCCTAAATGCTGCAATCGAGTGCAATTTTCAACATTCAGGAGGCAGGCAGAGGGTTTAGAGCTCCCTCTGCCTTCAGATAGGCTCTCACGTGACATCATCGAGGGCCCGATCATTGCCATGGTGACCCGGAGATATCATGATTAGAGATGAGCGAACATCGTCGGCTCCCTTCTTATTCGGCAAGCTATAGCGCTTACTGAAGAAGCTGCATCTGGAAACCGGATACATGAAGCGCTCCTGCTAAGGAAGGAGCCAACGATGTTCACTCATCTCTAATCATGATGACTTCCATGTTACAAAGCTACAGAAAGCTTCTGAGACCATGCTCACAGCATAGTTTAAGAAGCTTATAGTATAGGTGTAATGCTGGAGCATTGCAATGCATAATACCTGTGAACAAAATAAAAAAGTGAAAGTTCCATAAACAGTCTAAGTAAAAAAGTTAGAAAAAGTAAAAACTGTAAATGTATATAAAAATATTACAAAATAATAATAATAAAAATATTACACTAATAAATGCACATTTTTATGAAGAAAAAAATAGACAAAAAATTACACATATTTTGTATTGCCGCATCCGGAACAACCCAATCTATAAAAGTGCAAAAAACTGTGTATTAATCCAGCGGCTATTGGTAGTAGAATGTATTTAAAACTTCTAGTTTATTTTGTGCATAGTAAATATAGTGCAGCATGTTGCAGCCACAGGGCTGAACTTCAGGAACAACAATCCTATGCGTTTCAGCTGTAGGAAGCCTTAATCAAGGATGTGGCTGAAACATGCTGTACTGTATTTTAATATGCACAAAATAAACTAGAAGTTTTAAATACTTCCCATAGTAGCTGGATTAATACACCGTTTTTTGCATTATCGATTGTCTGCCTGTAACCCAAGGCTATTCCATGCGCAGGGGGGGAAAACAAAACGCAGGAGGACGACCGACAAGGGGTGAGCTAAGTTATTTTACCTTTTTTGATCTATAAAACTGCCAAACTTGTTAACCCCTTAATTGAATGCCATTAAGAAAACATAAAAAAGTAGCAAACTATGCTTTATTATGATACCACTGGAAAAATGTGGAATAAAAAATGATAAAAAACACGAATAAAAATAAAAATGGTATGGCAGAAAACAAAATCTTGTTCCACAAAAAACAAGCTACAATACAGCTCCATCAATGGAAAAATAAAAAAAAGGTATATCTTTCAGAATAAAGCGATGCAAAATAATTATTTTTTCTATAAAACATTTTATTGTGTAAAAGCGCCATAACACAGCAAAATATAAATATGATATCGCTGTATTCGTACTGACTCGAAGTATAAAGCTGCCTTTTTTACTACACATGTAACGGCATAAAAAAAATCATAAAAGAATTCCCAAATTGCTGGTTTTTGTTCCTTCTACCTCCCAAAAATCAGAATAGAAGGCGATCAGAAAAGATCATGTGCCCGAAAATGGTACCAATAAAAACATCAACACATCCCACAAAAAAAAGCTGTCACATGACTCTGCCAGCAGAAATATGGAGAAAATATAGCTCTCAAAATATGACAATGCAATAAAAAGCACCTATTAGTGTGTGACAGCAGCCAAACATAAAACATAAACAGATATAAATCTGAAATCGCTGTAATCACACCGATCCGAAGAATAAAGTTGTCTAAGCACTTACAGTACAGACCAAAAGTTTGGACACACCTTCTCATTCAAAGATTTGTCTGTATTTTCATGACTATGAAAATTGTAGAATCACACTGAAGGCATCAAAACTATGAATCAACACATGTGGAATTATACATTACACTTTACAAAAAAGTGTGAAACAACTGAAAATATGTCTTATATTCTAGGTTCTTCAAAGTAGCCACCTTTTGCTTTGATTACTGCTTTGCACGCAGAAAAGGTGAACGGATGGATTCTACATGCCTGGTTCCCACCGTGAAGCATGGAGGAGGAGGTGTCCCCAGCACAGCATCCCCACATCATCACACCACCTCCTCCATGCTTCACGGTGGGAACCAGGCATGTAGAGTCCAGCCGTTCACCTTTTCTGCGTGAAAAGCAGTAATCAAAGCAAAAGGTGGCTACTTTGAAGAACCTAGAATATAAGACATATTTTCAGTTGTTTTACACTTTTTTGTAAAGTGTAATGTATAATTCCACATGTGTTAATTCATAGTTTTGATGCCTTCAGTGTGATTCTACAATTTTCATAGTCATGAAAATACAGAAAAATCTTTGAATGAGAAGGTGTGTCCAAACTTTTGGTCTGTACTGTATATCACATGAGGAACAGCGTCAAAAATAAATAAAACCAATTATTTATCTGCTGTTGATTTATTTATTCTGCCTCTCAAAGATCGCAGTAAGGCTCGGCTCACATTAATCATGCTCTCTACGCTGAGCGCTTACACCGGGGTTTCCGTTTAAATCTCTGAAATGCGTGATTCAGATGTAACCCCCTGTGGAAGATCCCTGTAATGAGGCAGATGAATTCACTGTGGACACTCTCTGGCCTATGACTTGACGTAGTCAATCTTTGTAGGCATGCAGCATGGTCCATCAAAGTTATTTGCACTTTTGAAAAGAAGGACTCTGCTTAATAGAAGCCCGACTGAGTCTAGAGTTACTTTGCTGCCTCATTATAGTGAAAGGATCCCTCTGGGGCTTCATCTGAATCGCGTCACTCAGAGATTTAGATGGAAACCCCAAGGTAAGTGCTCAGCATAGAGTGCCATATAAATAAAATGCAAAATTTTATGTAAAATGTTGCCAATAAAAGTTTCAACTCAATCCACAAAAAAAGCAAGTCCCTACTCAGCTCTGTCATCTGTTAACAGAAATATAGGCGCTTCCACAGCACTGGTAGCACAAAGGCTCCAGAAAAGCTAAGTAGCTTATTGTCCCCCCAAAAAAAAAAAAATCAGCGAATTCTGAGCTCCGAAATCCAAGTATCTCCCTCACTTCTAAGCCCCATTGTGCATATACCACCTTTAGCATCCACATGTTTGGCAAGGGTATAATTTCCAAATTGGGGTCATTTTAGAAGGGATTCTGCTCTTCTAGCACTTAGGGGCTCTGTATATGGAGTCTGCAAACTATACTAGGAAAATCTGTGCTTCAGGAGGCAAATAGCTCTCATTCCCTCCTGAGTGTCGCCGCATGGCTAAGCAATACTATACAGCCATAATTTTGGTGTTAGTTTACCCATTTCCCATTGTGGAAATGTAAAATCTGGGGCTAAAAAAATTTTTTGTGGTAAAAATGAAATGAAATGAAATGAAACCATTGGTATAAAATTATGTAACACACCTTCTAGGACCTCAGGAGCTCTCCCAGTGAGTCATAGCACCCTCAAACCATAACAGTAAACCTGCACAATAATGTTGCACTCCTTTCCTTCTGCGCTTTTCACATTGCCTCAAAATAGTTCCTGACTACATGCAGGGTCTTGGAGCACTCAGGAGAAACTGCACAACCAGCAGAAGGTCTATTTTTTTCCTTTAAGCCATTGTAAAAATGAAAAATTTGGGGCTAAAAACATTTTGGTGGAAGAAATGTAATTATTGTTTTGTCACCGCCCAAAAGTATGAAATTCTGTGAGGCACATATGGTGTCAATATAATCACTGCACCCTTAGATGAATTCATTGAGAGGTATAGTTTGTAAAATAACATCACTCATTTGCAGCTTCTGCTGTACTGGCACCTCAGGGGCTTTGCCATTGTGACACGACACCCTCAAACCATTCTAGCAAAAATCTGAACTCCAATATGGCGTTTCTTCACTTATGAGCTTTGCACTGTGCCTCAAAAGTAGTTTTCCCCCATACTCAGGAGAAATTGCACAACAAATTTTGGGGTCCATTTTCTCCTGTTACCCTTGTGAAAATAAAAAAATTGGGGCTGAAAATAAAATTTTGTGGGAAAAATGTGATTTTTTTTGTTTTCTTGGCTCTACGTTATGAACTACTGCAAAGAACCTGGGGGTTCAAAGTGCTCACCACATTCATGGCTCTACATTATTACCCCATTAAGTGACACTGGTCAGATATAAAAAAAAATGAGGCCTGCATTATTATCCTAGAAAGTGGCTTGGTCTTTAAGGGGTTATGTGAAGTAAAACATTTCCCTGCCTGATTCAAACAGGGAAATGTTTTACCTCATAGAAAGCAGTATCTATGATTCCATGTTGTCATGTCTGTATACTCTCTTTTGTTTCCTCACTTGTGGTATTTGTATACCATGTTCCAGCATGGTACGACACAGCCATTGCACAGTACATGTAACCAATGGAAGCAGAGGCACAGATGGTGAAGTGAACATTCGTTTAATGAAATTTTCGTGGAACCATGGGACCACTGTCTGGGGGGCTCCGAAGGGGGCATGAGTAAGCAAACCCCAGACACCCATAGCAAGACCCCTCAAACAGGACCAGGTTGAAATGCCCAAGGGACTAAAGGTGCTACCTCCAGTTAGACCCCGAACACGTGGAAGCTGGCCTAATGGGACAGGCGAGCTGGCATGAACTGCAGGAACCGTGGAACTTGGTAGATAGCAGACGGTGGGAAAGGGTAACTGGCAGCAGCTGGCAGGTACTGGTGCAGGTGGTACTGGCGCAGTCCGAGGAGATGTGGTGAGACTCGGCAGGCACACTGAGGAGACAAACTGGAATTAAGAGGATGCTAGCGGAGTACTGGCATGCAGGTACAGGAATCTGTGTATAGCAATAGGAAACACTTGTTTCTCAGGCCCCTCCCTATGGTAAGAGGCGCCAGAAATAGTGTGAGACAATCACCCATTGGTTAAGAGCCATTTTAGGAGATAGTGTGCTGTCTCTTTAAGAGACCAGGAGCATGCACACCCTTAGAACCTGCAGGCCGCACGCCGAGACCAGGAAGCGGCAGCAGAACAAGACAGCGTGGGACATAGGACAGAGGCCTCGGGGGGCCGGCATCGGGAAGCAGACCCGAAGGTAAGCTGAGGCACCGGTGCTACAGTACATTGCAGGGACACATTTATAAGATTATCTCAGCACAGGAATTTTTTTTTACTCATTCAAATGTAGAACTTATTTTTATTCCAAGATGGCTAAAAATATGTTCTTTCTTAATGCGAAAACCCTTTACATTTCTATCTGCTATGATAAAATGCCTAATACTATATTTTAATTTGAAATAAGAAAATTGTGCCACAAATACATTTATCACTTGTTCTTATTATTTTTTTAGGCATGTGTATCATATTCTTTGTTAGACAATACATGAGGATTACCTTAGGTAGTAAAATTTTGAATCCAAACATGTCTGTAAAAGTAATATCTATTGCATGTTTTATTATGTTGTTTAATTTCCAATTTTCTCATAATCACTTGTGAGTATGTATGCATGCAGAATTAATATTCATTGTTATGAATATTAAATCAAGAAATCCATTTGCAGGAGTGTTGATCTTGTTTTAACATACAGGAGATCTCTATCAATTAAAAATGACTTCAGCTTAATTAGAACATAGCTGTCAACTTCTCTCCCTTTATTATTAATAAAAAAAGAAGGATTTCAAGGTATTATGTTCACATTGAAATAAAAAGTGCATTAAAAATTTTACTTTTTCCAGAATAAACAATGATCTGTGATATTGAAGAAGTTATAGCACGCTTAATGAATTAGAAATAAGTATTAATATCAACATATTTTATATATCTTACCTGTATCAGGCCATGATCTAAAGGTGGTCATAAACCTTAGATGCTAGCCAGCAACTTTTACTTTTAAATACACTGGGTCCTACTGTGCATGTTTTGTGCACCACAAGACCAGAAATAAATTACTTCCGAAATCACCAGAAATCATATTTTACCAAAGTAAAAAACAAAAGGCATCTTGAAATACAATACAACCAAGATTTTTTTGCCCAACAACATGGAAAGTTGCAGTTGTTAATATAAATGCTGTTAAAAGAGATGGAAAATATCCTAAATATGCAACAATAAAACAGAAAAATATGAACTGTGTCTCCAGAGCTTCAAATTTCTCTAGTACTAACTGTATCAGCGAAACATAATCCAATATAATTTTCACAACTTCCTAAAAATGGCACAAAAAGGTTTCATGACAGAAAAAAAGCAACCGTGCTTACCAATACATGGCCACTGCAGATGCCAAGGTCAGAATTTGTCACAGCTTCTATAGAGAAAATTGTTTCACACAAAGTTATTCAATGGGAATTGAATGTTTCTTATTATTATGCTCTGAGATGTCCCCAGATATCTCTCTCGATTAGGCCTGAAACATCATTGCACACCACGCCATCACTCTGTTGATGCACATCATAACATTGTGAAGTTACGACGTGTGTTGGGACAGTATGGCATGAAGTGATATCAGAGGTTTAGTTGAACTGGAATCCATGGCCTGTATTGAAGGGGAAGACTAGGATGAAAGTGCTATGTTAACGGGAAAAGAAGAGGGCAGGATGGTGGGCTACAGGGGTGGTGTGAAATGCCAGCGGTTAAGTGAATATTATTTTTTTTAACAATTTGTCTGTCCTTGTATGGTTCAGCAAAATGGTGACCAGGTCATATACCCGAATTCTCCAACTAGCAATCTGGGATCTGGTTATATCCTGCAAATATGAAAAATAACAAGAGGTATTAGTTGATATTTAGGCTAAAATATGCAGGTTCTCCACCTGCATCAAGGGTCTTCATTGCCTTGGGATTCCCTACAGTAAAAATAATACATTGAACATGACATCAAGGTAAAAAAAACCTCCCATACCAATACCTGGTCACAATTAAGTAAGTATTATGGATAAGTGGATTGATCCATGGAGAATCAAGTTCAAATTGAATATCCTGAAATTCATGGTCTCACATGAATTCAAAATCTATGTGAGATACTGAAATATGACCTTGACTTTACAATATTGCAAAATGATCTGGATAGGATGACTGAATGGAAAAACACTTGACAAATGAGATTCAATGGAGATAAATGTAGAGTTAATCAGAAAAAGCAGAGAAAGAAATGACCCTTTAAAAATTAAAGGGTGAACATACCGTATTTTGCGGACTATAAGACGCACTTTTTTCCCCCAAAATTTTGGGGGAAAATGGGGGTGCGTCTTATGGTCCGGTGCGTTTTATAGTCCGAAAAATACGGTAGGTCCCTATTTACTTCCACTCTTGATATTTATTACTCATTTCCTTAAATATACCTATTGAAGACTGTTAGTCAATAAGACATTTTTTATCCTAATATAAGCATTGTATCCATATGTTTACCCTCAACAAACAAGTAGTCTATTTATAGCACTGTTTTTGCACTTTATTCACAAACTTTGTCAATAGCACACAGGAACAGAGTTAATACGTTTTTAACTATGTTCCTAACTATAAGGGTATATTTCAGGGTTTTGGATGTAACTATCTTTACCTGTTAAATAGGTTCATACCTTATTTTTTGTCTTGCTTTTTGTATTGATTATTGTGGGGGTTTGTTTTGTATAGTCCTTTTAAATTCGTCAATAAAAGTTAATTTTTAAAGGGTAATTTCTTTCTCTGGTTTTTCTGCATATGAGACCCTGTCCTCTCTTCTATAAGGTTTTCTTGTAGAGTAAAGCACTTAAGACGGAGTAATCCTATTGCTGCATATACATTAAATGGGAATATACGGTACTCAGAACTACAGAACAGGAGAAGACCTTGAGTATTCTGGTTACATGTAAGCTGAGCAACAGCACTCAATGCCAAGCAGCATTTACAAAAGCAAGCAGGATTTTAGGTTGTATAAAAAGGTAGATAAAATCCCACAATCCCAATGCTTTGTTACCCCTTTATAAATCACTGGTGAGGCCACATCTAGAGGATGGGACCCAGTGTTGGGTTTCACATTTTAAAAAGGATATTCAGAAGTTAGATTCAGTTCAAATAAGGGCAACTAGATTATTACAAGGGATGGAAGGCCTTTCAAATCAGGAGAGGTTGGAAATGTTGGGCTTGTTTGGTTTAAAAAAAAGACATCTCAAAGGAGATCTCATTTACATGTATAAATATATGTGTGGTCAGTACAAAGGACTTGCACATAACTTATTCCTTCCAAAAGGCAATACTAAGAACCAGGGGGCTTCATTACAGGTGAAAGAAAGGCCATTCCGGGGCAGCTAAATAGGACAGGGTTCTTTACAGGTAGAACAGTTAAACTGTGCAATGCCCTACCCCAAGAGTTATTAATGGCAGACAATATATCAGCTTTTAAAAAAAAGCTGCATGATTTCCTTGATACACATAACATTGTGGGTTATAGTTAAATTAGTGACAAAATGTACAATAGGTTGCAAAAAGTTAAATTTGATTGACTGAGGTCATTTTTCAACTTTTGTAACTATGTAGTTTTGAGATTCTAATTTGCATTTTGGGAAAAAAATGGAAAACTTGTCTGACACAATTTTCCACAATGCTGAAGAATCAGTGAGTAGGCTAAGGCCAGGATTCCTTGTCACACAGACCTCCACATAATGCCCTGCAGCTATGACATATTATGGATTATCATACCTTGTACAGTGGTGGTCAAAGCCAGGGCCATCAAAGATCATCTTTCCCAAGTGGTGCACAGTGTGTATGGCAGAGTAGTTTTCCATTTCCAGAAATACTTGGTAGGTGTCTCTCTCCTGTAGAGTGTAAGCTATAATGGTTAATGGGGTCCTCTCTTTTTTATTCTGTAGAGTGTAATCTCTTATGGTCAGCAATGTCATCGCTCTCTCTTATAGAGTATTGGCTTCTATTGTCAGTGGGCTCCTTTCTCCTGTGGAAAGTAAACACTTATGGTAGGCAGGAAACTATCTTTCTAACATACTGTACATAGTAACATAGTAACATAGTTAGCAAGGCCAAAAAAAAGACATTTGTCCATCCAGATCAGCCTATACTCCGTCAGAATAAATCCCCAGATCTACGTCCTTCTAAAGAACCTAATACCTGTAAGATACAATATTGTTACTCTCCAGGAAGACATCCAGGCCTGTCTTTAACCCCTCGACTGAGTTTGCAATCACCACCTCCTCAGGCAAGGAATTCCAGATTCTCACTGCCCTAACAGTAAAGAATCCTCTTCTATATTGGTGGGAAAACCTTCTCTCCTCCAGACACAGAGAATGCCCCCTTGCTCTCTCTTTTGTAAAGTGTAAGCTCTTATGGTCAGCAGGGTTCCCTCTTCCTCACGTGTATTTTCTGAGCAATTAAAAGCTTTCCATTATTGACATTTGCCTCAAATCTAATTTGCTATGAAAATTTGGCGAAATTAAATTTAAAAAGATCTATTCCTCTCTAATAAGTATGGATGTTTTTTTCTGTAATATTTTTTGATTTGATGTCCCTTTTTGTGAATTGATTTTAATTTTAGTATAAGGATTCGAAAAACAATAAAGACCCTTAACAGGAGTTGAAAACTATAGCATTTTGGCCAAGACAGCAGCTAACAAACACCTCAGGCATATTTTTTTCATCTTCACAGGATGCAGCCAGGCCTTGTAATGTTGGTGGGGGAAATTAGTGTGTGTGTTACTGTGAGGTGCACTATTAGAGTGCCCAGAATCCTACATGATCTAATAGCATAGGACTGACCAAAGGGCTGTAAGCCGGCATGGTGCAATACACATATCTATGTGACTGGCACCTTACCAGTGTCATGGGTGTATCGCCACGAAGATCGTCGCGATTAC
>VIAB01000916.1:145502-155771 GCA_009801035.1 Oophaga pumilio
CGATATTTTTAGATATCGAGCAGTATCGCTCAACACTACTGGAGGAACAATCGGCATCGCCTCCTTATGCGTGTCAGCTTTCTTCAGTAAAGATACATGAAAAACTGAATTCATTCTCCAGGACGAGAGGATATCTAATCTCACAGCTGCAGAGTTGACAACCTGAACCACTTTGAAGGGTCCTACAAACTCAGGCCCCAGTTCTTTAGAAGGGATCTTCAAATGCAGATTCCTAGAGGACAACCAGTCCATGTCCCCAACTTCAAACAACGCCTCCCTTCTTTTCTTGTCAAAATATTTCTTTTACCTCCTATTCACCTCTTTCAGATTATGACGTATACTGGTTCAAACCCTTTCTAACTTTCCAGAAAAAACTCTCCTCCTCAGTCACCACCACATCAATCTTTGAAAATGGACCGAAAGATGGATGCTTCCCTGTACAGAAAAAAAAGGAGTACCTAGCCGAGGAAGACGTATGATTATTAAGAGCAAACTCAGCTAGTAGTAGATATTCCGACTACATTTCCTGATTGTCTGCTACAAAACATCTCAAAAACTGCTCGACGTCCTGGTTCTTCCTTTCGGTCTGTCCATTGGACTCCGGATGATAACCTGACGAACATGACAAATGAACCTTTAATCTGTCACAAGAAGCACGCCAAAAGCAAGCCACAATCGGTGGTCCTCTATCGGAAACAATGTCCGTGGGAACACCATGGAGCCTGACAATCTCTTTCACAAAAGCCTTAGCTAAAGTTTTAACGCAGGGTAATTTATTGAACGGGACCAGATGACACATCTTACTAAACCGGTCCACAACAACCCAGATGACAGAAAAACCCTCAGAGACTGGCAGATCAGTGATAAAATCCATAGCAAGATGCGTCCATGGCGAACTAGAAACCTCCAAAGTGCACAACAACCCTGCAGCCGGGGCATGTGAGGCCTTCGACCTAGCGCACACAGTACACTGACGTACCCACTTGTTAATTTCTCTTTGCCACCCTGACCACCAGAAACTTTGACTGATTGACTTTCTAGTTTCCGAAATCCCTGGATGACCCGCCAACTGAGACTCATGACATTCATCAAACAAAGCTCTCCTCAAGGCTCTAGGCACAAATAATTTACCATACAGGGTGTTTGTTGGTGCAGCATTTTGGGCCTCTAGGATGCTATTCTCCAACTCAGAACCCAATGCTGCCACCACCACCCCTCTCTGCAAAATACATTCCTCCTTCTCAGTATTAACTTCTGGAGAGAAACTACGAGACAAAGCATCCGCCTTAACATTCTTTTTCCCAGGGATATATGTTAGGGAGAAATGGAACCAGGCAAAAAACATTGCCCTGCTAGCTTGACGGGCATTCAAACGTTTAGCAGCATCCAGATATATCAGATTCTTATGATCAGCAAAAACCTGTATCGGATGTCTAGCCCCCTCCACAAAATGTCACCAATGCTCAAACGGGAGTTTAATAGCCAGTAACTCTCGGTTCCCAACATAATAGTTGAGCTCAGTCTCCGAAAAATTTTTAGAAAAGAAAGCACAGGGATGTACCCCATCCTCTCCCTCATGACACAGAACTGTCCCTACTCCTACTGATGAGGCATCAACCTCTACCAGAAGTGGCTCGGTCTCATCTGTCTGGATCAAAACAGGAGCAGAGCTAAACCTCTCCTTGAGATGATCAAAAGCCTTAACTACCTCAGTGGACCATTGGACCGTATTAGAACCCTTCTTGGAGGGATCAGTTATAGGTTTCGCGATAACAGAAAAATGATTTATGAATTTTCTATAATAATTAGCAAACCCTAAAAATCTTTGAACTGACTTTAAACATTCAGGCCTAAGCCACTTCAGTACTGCCTGAACCTTCACCGGGTCCATCTCAAACCCATCACTGGAGACCAAGTACCCCAAGTGTGTTTTCGCTCAAAATCTGTAGAACTTCGCGGACTCTCTGCCAATGCGACTTCAGATCAGGAGAATAGATAAAATATCATCCAAATAAACAATAACACTCCTACCGATCAACGGCCTCAGAATGTCATTAATGAAATTTTGAAAAAACGCAGGCGCAGTAGTAAGACCAAAAGGCATCTCCAGACACTCAAAATGACCTTACAGGGTATTAAAGGCTGTCTTCCACTCATTGCCCTCCTTTACCCGCAGCAAATTATATGCCCCACGAAGGTCAATCTTAGAGAACCACTTAGCTCCGGTTAGTTGGTTAAACAAATCCGGAATTAGCGGCAACGGGTAAGGATTGCGCACAGTGATCTTATTAATCTCCCGAAAATCCAGACACGGCCTAAGGCCCCGAGCCTTCTTTTTGACCAAAAAATCCTACAGCCACAGGGGACTTAGAGGGTCTTATATGACCTGCAGCTAAACTAGTCTGTAGTTATTCCTTTAAGGCCTCCCTCTCGAGAATCGTCAGATTAAATAAATGACTCTTAGGGAGTGTAGCGCCTGCGACAAACTCAATAGCACAATCGTAATCTCTCTAGGGTGGTAGAGCTTGCGACGCAACTTCCGAAAATACCTTGCAGAAATCCTGAATGCCTTCAGGTAGCTCCCTCTTAACAACAGCAGCAATGTGAACATTCCAACATTTACCATAACACCCCTGACCCCCAGGACCTTATAGTACTAGATGACCAGTCCAGCAAAGGAGTGTGCATTTTTAACCATGGTAAACCCAGGATGACTGGAAAAGGCAAATTAGCAAGAACAAAACAAGTCTATACACTCCTGATGTTCCATATTCACAATAAGTGGGAACCCGGTGACCTTTCGAGAAATGCACCCATGCTCCAGGGGAGTGTTATCAATCGCCACAACAGGAATAGGAGATGACAATGGTTCAGAATCAAACTTATGTTAGTCTAGAAATTGTTTATCAATCAAATTAAGTGCAGAACCACAATCCACCATTACCTGAAAATCAATGAAATGACCACGATAGGTGGTATTACCAGAAAAAAAAAACTCCTGCGGAACGTAAAAACGCAATACGAATGGGAATGTTGCTCCTACTGACCTTTTTTTTTCTTTCCTTCCTTATGCGAACCTCGCATTGCTTAATAAAATGGTCAGCCTTATCACAATACAAGCATAGCCCCTCAGAGAACCTCCTCTCCCTCTCCTGGGAACGAAAGGACATCGCCCCAAGCTGCATCTGTTCCCCGAGGCGACGGGGCTATCCTCAGAGACTGGGTCCAGCAATGTAAGAGCCTTCTCTTCATTCTGCCTGTCTCTCAATCTTCTATCCACACGGATAGCAAAATGCATAGCAGTTTCCAAAGTAGCAGGTTCAAAATATGCAATGAGCAAATCTTTAACCCTTTCACTCAAACCTGCTAAAAACTGACTCTTGAGCACTGGGTCATTCCACCTGACCTCTAAGGACCATCGTCTGAACAGTGTGCAATACCTCTCAGCATCACCAGAACCCTGTTTAAGTCGTCTCAGCTCCACCTCAGCTGATGTGACCCAATCAGGATCATCGTATAACAACCCCATAGCAGTAAAAAATGCTTCTACTGACTTCAAACAAGGATCATCAGGATGTAATGAAAATGCCCAGATTTGGGGTTCACTTCGCAAAAAAGACATAATAATCCCCACATGCTGTAATTCACTCCCTGAGGATCCAGCTGAAACCCTACGATGGAGCGGGCGACCTATTCCTTGTAAATAGATCCACCGACGTTTCCTAGGCTAAACTCAAATGAAGAACTAAAGGAAAGGGGAAGGGTATCCCTGAATGATCTAGGGACTGGGAACAAAAAACAGGTAACCTCCTAGTAGGAAAATAGGGTGAGTTGCAAAAATGAAAGGAAAACAAAAAAGCAAAGCAGGCAGAACTAGATATCCCAGAACTGCACAATATCAAACACAAAAAGCTATCAAAGCACCAAGCCAGAACTCTAGCGGATTAACACTGTTGTCCAGCAAGGACTGGAAGACAGGTGCTGGGTAATAAAGGGTGATACAATCACCTGACCTTAGACAAACCCAGCACCAGGCTAAAAAGACCAGCAGCCAGAAATCCACAACGAGATGGCGGATGGACAAAATGAAATAGATTCTAACAAGATCGCCGCGAGACTCGGTATTAAATTGACTACAGCAGAAACGTATATGTCTGTTTATTATTTTTGATTGTTTGCAGGAGAAGAGGGTGTCGGGGATTAGGCATTCGGTGAGTATGTATTTTGTATGTGAATATGAATGTAGATATGTAAATGTTTTGATTTTTTTTTTACAATTGAACACAGACGCCAGATGATGACACTATTCTCACATCATCGTCTCATGCTGTCTCTGTTATATGTGACAAAAGACACAGCCAGATGGGAGTAGTAGTCCCATCAGACGATGCCTAAGTGCAATCACTATGGGCTGTTTGTTGCATGGGTACACACACACGGACACTATTCTCCACACACTCTTCCTCCTTTTGACATAATTTCCTTTGACAATTCGCAGTGTTTTTGGCAGCAAATACGTAAACCTTTTTTCACCTGCGTTTTGCTGCAGATTTGACTGATTCAATTGAAGTCAATGAGTCAAAAACACTACAGAAATGCAAAAAGAATTGATATGCTGTAGAAAATAAAATACAGACAAATTTACTGATCATGTGCACAACACTTCAGGATTGTCATTGCATTACCTTGCATAAGTATTCCATTGCGTTTTTGGACCATTTACGTGCATACAAAAATTCCTAGAAAGCGCATCAAAAACACATCGTGTGCACATAGCCTTACTCTGGATTTTACCAAGGGTTATTAGCAAATTCTGTTAACCAAAAGGGCGAAGAAAATTGGCATTTTCCATGTCAAAGAGTTTGTAACAGCACAATTACATGCTGTCTGGTTTACTCGGCGCACCCGCAACCATTAAGAAATTGATGGATTTAATTTTGAGGCAACATAATAGTTACACAGCAGCTTAGGCCTCTTTCACACTTCAGTCGTGCGACGTCAGTCAAAATCGGTCAAAATGTGAAAAAAACGGATCCGCCATTTTTTTTGGCAGATCCGTTTTTTTCCCATTGACTTGCATTAGTGACGGATTTTGACGGATGGTCGTCCGTTAGGTCTGTTTTTTGACAGATCCGCCCAAAAATTGGCGTCGTCATTTCAGTAAAAACGTCCAATGCAACGTTTTTTTGCTCCGCCAAAATGGCGGAGTGTCGGATCCGATGCATCCGCCATTTTGACGGAATCTGCCAGCGGATCCGTTGCCTCCATAGAAAACCATTAAAAATGCTGCCAAAACTGTCCAGGGTCTCTCTCTCTCTCTCCTCGGTCCGGACTTGCAAACTTACATTTTTCGGAACGAAAATTTCATCATTTCCGGGTGAACACTTCTTGGCGGATCCATCAGAAAACTGATCCGTTTTACATCCGTTTTTACACTTTTCTGACGGATCCGCCATTTTCACACTTGGGCGGATGTCACACGACTGAAATGTGAAAGAGGCCTTACCTAGATGATATGGTTATCTTCAGTACAGACTGAGGAAGCCATCTGTTTAAAGTGCAAGCCGTGCTAGATGAGATCAGTGGTGCAGGTCTCACAAGAATTACGTTTTAGGTCTAGAGGAAGCCAAGTACCTGGGGTTTGTTATTGGCAGGGGTTTGATCAAACCTTAAATTAATAAAGTTGAGGCCATACAGAGTAGGCCTAGGCCGGTTACTAAGAAACAAGTTTAGGCTTTTTTAGGGATCCGGCTATTATTGGAGGTTCATACTAATTTTTGCCTCAAAGGCAGCACCATTGATGGACCTGACAAGAGGAGGGAAATCCATATTGGTGTCATGGTCTCCCGAAGTCGAACAAGCCTTTCAGCGCCTCATGTCAGTGATATGAAAACAACCTGTGTTAATTACGCCAGATTAAAAAAAATTATGTTTGGTTCAGACAGACACCTAAGACAAAGGGTAGGGAGCCTTCTTGTTTCAACCTGTAAATGGAGAAGAACATTCAGTACTATATTTGAGCAGGAAGTTGACTATGGTGGAAAAATAACTATGCCATCGTAGAGCAAGAATGCTTAGCTGTAAAGTTGGCACTAGAATCTTTGAAGCATTTTCTCTTGGTAGGATATTTAAGCTTGTGTCAGACCATGCCCCGCTGATGTGAATGAAACACAACAAGGAAAAACGCTAGGGTGACAATTTGGTTTCTCTTGCTGCATAATTTACATTTTTCCACAGAACATAGACCTGGGAAATCACAGGGGAATGCAAATGCATTATCAAGAACTCATTGTATGATCACCCAAAATGCCCAGACCTCTGGTTTGGAAAAGAAGGGGGGATATGTAGGCTACTGACAGGGATGATACTGGATGGAGTGCATATATCTTCCAGAAAGTTAAGCTTGGCGAGACTTTAAAAGCCAGTAGTACCGGTTGGTGCAGCAGCTTAAGTTGTTGTATAGTTTATCCTATGTATGATCATGGTCGTTCAGTCCTGTATTCAGTTATGTTTTTTGTTTTATTGGGTCCTGTGCAATATACTATTTGATCACATGTACTGTTTAAGTGAGCATTGCCCAGGGTGTACTGTACTTAGTGTGGATAGAGTGTTGTGTTGTTTTTATGGTAGTTTTATCATGTCATTTATAGTTTTTGTTCAATAAAATTATTCTGCATTATTCAGGTATGCACATTACTAGTGTATTTCTGTTTTTGCCTGGTACCAAGTGATACAGATCACCAAAAATGGCTCATACCTAATGTGAAGCTGTGGGTATAGTTAGAGGGGTTTAGGTGGAGTTACAAGGGGTGTGCTTGTAGTATTCACAGGTACTCGGGATGCAGTGACGAGCCGGAGATGGAGTAAGCTTAAATTCAACCTTTATATGGGTGTTTATACGAATAGCTGGTAAACTAACAATAGTTCTCTTTGCAGGGAAGTGAGACAACAATACACAAATAACTTGGTATACGGCTACTCATCAAGTGCCTACAACTATATGGCCGCGATTTGGCCAACTACAAGTCCTAGAACTATAATGAACAGTTAATGGTATGTCACTTATCCTTCTCTGACATCCGTCAGAGCTGTTGTCCGGGCGGTGTCCATTCAGCAGTTCAGCCACTGTGCCCAGCCGACGAGGAGCTGTCGGAGGCTTCGGGTATTTTTATGCCCTGATGCGGAGGGGGCACAACAGGCCCTAGAAGAGTTGCCCAGCGTCGGGACCGCCCTTCTCGGAGGTGAGGCAATGGCAGCTGTGGGCTTTAACGTACAGGCTGCAGTGGCGGGATGCAGCGGAGTAGTTGCAGCTGTGGGTTGCAAGGCACAGGCTGTATCGTCCTGTAGTTACTTCCCCCTGGAACATACAGCCCCCTTAGTTCCAGCCCAGTTGCACAGCGGGGGGTCTCTCTCCTACATGCTCTCTTCTGGTTTGAAACCCAGCACAAGGACTGATGGGAAGTATAGTCTGAAGACAGGAGAGGAACCTGAATAAGAAGTGATGGCTGTGATAACACAGCCTATGCCAGGGCACAGGAAGTATAAAGCAACATGAAAAATAGTAGAAAATATATATGGGGTTCTTTAGGGGAATTACCCTTAGGCATTTATGTCAAAAACAGTAACTTAGGGTAGTGGACAACCTCTTTAATAATTCATTTGATTATAATCAAAATGCAACTATAGTAATGTAAGTAGTTTTATAAAATTGTCATAATACTGCCAGAAGTAGGTCAAAACTTAATTGTCTCAGTGTACACTTACTAGTAACTTTGATGATGAATTCCACTGAGAATGCATTATGATTACTTTTCACCAAACATTCAGTCTGTGAAATTGCTCCTATTACCTTTACTGTTGTGCCCAATTTCATAGAATTTCTATTTAGTTCTAGAAAGTACAGCATTGTGTGGTTAAAATATTCTGAAAAGTACGTCTCAGGAATCTGAACAGGAAAATGTCAGTTTTCCAGCTACAAAGACTTGTGTGATTTGTATGCTGTATGCCTTAGCCACAATGATATAAATTGATTCCGTCTCCTGAGGTAAAATTTCAGCTCACCCTAGAGAAACAAAACGTATTTGCTCAGCCTCTCTTTTAAGGGATTTTAACTTTATTGCAAGCTCAGTAAACTATTAAACTGACATTTATTACTTCATGACAGTTTTTGCAATGGACAATAAAGCACTTAAAATGCTGAAAAGTATAAAGTCACAATAAGTTTTTTTTAATAAAGTCTGACAAAAAACATACATTTTTGCCAGAGTTAATTAGCAATTTGAATTATATGTATACTAGCTTGGCCCGTGCAAAATTTTCACACATTGGTTGTCGGGGGCGCAGGCAATTTCTGGGGAATGAACTGGCGATAGTAGTTAATGAGCCCCATAAAGCGCTGCACCGCTTTAAGAGAGTGGGGTTCTTGCCAGTCCATCACAGCCTGTAGTTTGGCAGGATCCATAGCCAATCCCTGGGTTGAGATGATATAGCCAAGGAAAGGTAAAGACTCCAGCTCAAACATACATTTCTCTAACTTAGTATAAAGGGAATTTGACCGTAAGAGGTCGAAGACTCTGCAGACATCTCTCCGGTGGGAGTCAATATCTGGAGAGAAGATGAGTATATCATCCAGATAGACTACGACCGAGGTGGAGAGCATATCCCGGAAGATGTCAATGACAAAGTTTTGGAAAACGGCTGGGGCATTACAGAGCCCAAAGGGCATCACCAGATATTTGTAATGCCCATCCCTGGTATTAAAAGCCATCTTCCATTCGTCCCCCTCACGGATGCGAATCAGGTTATAAGCACCGTGCAGATCTAGTGTAGTAAATACCCTTGCTCCCCGGAGCCTATCAAATAGCTCAGAAATCAGGGGCAACGAGTACTTGTTTTTAACGGTGATGGCGTTAAGACCCCTGTAATCAATGCATGGACGTAATTCTCCGTTCTTCTTCTGCACGAAGAAGAATCCCGCCCCTGCCGGTGACACCGACTTCCTAATGAACCCTCTTGCCAGGTTCTCCTGGATATATTGCGACATAGCCTCTGTCTCAGGAAGAGAGAGGGGATAGACCCTTCCCCGAGGAGGTTCTGCTCCAGGCAAGAGGTCAATAGGACAGTCATAGGGGCGATGAGGCGAAAGAGTTTCCGCAGCCTTCTTGGAGAACACGTCTGCATATGACCAATAGCACTTGGGAAGTGAAGTAAGATCTGCGGGTAACTCAGTAGTGGTAACCTGTACGCAACTCCTGACACATCTGCCTCTACATGCATCACTCCAACCCAGTATCCTACCCGAAGTCCACTCTATATGTGGGGAGTGGAAACGGAGCCAAGGTATTCCTAGTAGGATCTAGTCTATTCCCTCGGGAAGGACGAGTAGGGAAATAAGCTCCTGATGGGAAGGGGATACAAACAATGCAAGAGGAACAGTCTGGTGTGTAATTTGTGAGGGCAATGTCGACCCATTCACTACCCGGACAGTCACTGATTTGTCAAGCGCCACCAGAGGTATTGCGTGACGGCGAACAAAGTTAGAGGACATGAAGTTCCCCTCTGCTCCACGCAAAAGGTCAACTGTGAGAGTGGAAGTGCCTACAGTGATTGTCCCTTTAAGTGTCATCTTGGAGGAAAATGCCGCTGTCTCTAGTGAGCCTCCTCCCAGGGTCACTAGACGCGATCGCCTCTGCGATCGCTGTGGACATCTGTTAGTATAGTGTCCTGCCTGTTGGCAAAAATTACAGACCACCATTACTCGAGCCGTCCGGGACTTAGGTCCCGCTCGAGAAACCTCCATGGCTTCGGAGGAGTCGGACGCTTGAACGGAAGATTCCAGAGGTTTGGCGGAGGTGGGAGCCAACCGAAACCTCTGCCTGCACTGGGTCTGCTCTAATCTCCGCTCGTTAAAACGGAGAGCAATGCGGGTAGTTAAGGAAATGAGCTCCTCCAGTGTGGCGGGAATCTCCCTGGTGGTAAGGGCATCCTTCACATGATCCGCCAGTCCTCTCCAGTACACCAGAATGATGACTTTATCCGGCCACTCTAGCTCAGAGACCAGAGTCTGAAATTGGACGGCGAACTAGCTGACCATTGATGAACCCTGTGATATTGCCAGCAGTTGGAGCGCTGTATTGTGGGTGACACGAGGTCCTAAAAAGACCTGTCTCAGAGCCTCCAGGAAGAGAGGAGCACTCTATACCACATGATTGTCGCGCTCCCACATCGGGGTTGCCCACTCCAACGCCCTGCCCGACAGGAGGGATAAGA
>VIAB01000917.1:15450-30158 GCA_009801035.1 Oophaga pumilio
CAATCTATGGAACATCTATGGGGGCATAATACATGGGCAGCATACATGGCATAATCTAATTTTCCACCCTAGGCTTATACTCGAGTCAGTAAGTTTTCCCAGTTTATTGTGGCAAAATTAGGGGGTCGACTTATACTCGGGTCGGCTTATAATCGAGTATATACGGTAATAGAAATAGAAGAAATCTTTCTTTATTAACAATAAACCAATCTCCATGTATAAATAATACTTTCATTACCATGTGATTCATTTAGTTGTACTGTAAGTCTACAATATGTGTAGCTGGAGGCGTATTTATTTTCCCTGTCAATCTGAGCAGCCCTTTTGTGCCTTTAAGCAAAAGACAATGACATCATATAATATCTAAAATAAAGGCTGCACTCTGTTTATAAAGGTTTCTTATTCATGCTCTGCTTGATTTAAGGACAGATATACATGCTCTATCTGGTCTTGGAATAAAGTTTAATTATGTCAAACTAGATGGGACTTGAATCAGTTTCAAGTATTTAGTTAAATATAGATACATTAAAAAGGTCGCAATATGAGATGGGTGAATCACATTGCTTGCATCACTTTGGCCACTGCTTTCCAAAAGCTGGCAAATTGTGAAATGCTTTGAGAAACCACCAAACTGCTATCAGATAAAACAATTTTCTTATCTCTACTCAGTATGTTATCATTGCCATAAGCATACATAAGAGAAAATCTTTTGAAATTCGAATTCTTCACTGCTATACTGTCACACACACTATATGTACAGACTATTCAGTGTTTTATGGCGTTCTCTCCTTACCGCTACGGCTGAGCTGTGAGCAATGATGCCCTATCACTATCCAGACTCACCACAAAATGGCTGCTGAATTACCAGCTTTTGTCTTTTTATACAGTGATAGTACCTTTGATTGTCCCTGCTATAACATGTGATGTGATATACATGCAAAGTGGTGTTCAGAATTTGCAGATCATAAAAATTATCTTTTGCTCCATAATGCACCAAATGTTTTCTGTTGGTCAAAGGTCTGAACTGCAGGTGACCAGGTTATCACCTGAATTCTTCTGTGAAGCCATGCTTTTGTGATGGATGCAGCATGTGGTTTAGCATTGTCTTACTGAAATATGAAAGGCCTTCCCTGAAATATATATTGTCTGGACAGGAGCATATGTTGGTATAAAACCTCTATATACTTCTCAGCATTGATAGTGCCTTTCAAGAATTAAAAGCTGCCCATAGGCACACCTCTTAAGTTCGCAGGACACGGCGTCCATGACTTCCATAACAAATTTCTAATCTTTACTCATCTGACCACAGAACAGGTTTTTTTTATGTTTAATCCGTCTATTTTAATAGAGCTTTGGCCCACAGAAGACAGCAGCGTTTCTAGATTGTGTTGTTATATGGCTTCTTTGACTGACAACGCTTTAACAAAATGCCAGACCTCATGTGGCTGGCGTGTGTCAGCAGTTCCTGCAAGATGAAGGCATTGAAGCTATGGATGACCTGCCCATTCCCCAGGCTTGAATCCGATTGAGCACATCTGGGACAGCATGTCTCGCTCCATCCACCAATGTCAAATTGCACCACAGACTGTCCAGGAGTTGACAGATGCTTTAGTCCAGGTCTGGGAGGAAACCTCCTCAGGAGCATGCCCAGGCATTGTAGGGAGGTCATACAGGCACGTGGAGGCCACACACAATACTGAGCATCATTTTGACTTGTTTCCACTTTAATTTTGTCTTGTTTTGATTTTCATTTTGACTTGTTTCCACTTTCATTTTCGGGGTCTCTCCAAATCTAGGCCTCCATTGGTTCAAAAATTTGATTTCCATTGATGATTTTTGTGTGATTATGTTGACAGCACATTCAACTTTGTACAAAACAAAGTATTCAATGAGAATATTTCATTCATTTAGATCTAGGATGTGTTATTTGAGTGTTCCCTTTATTTTTTTGAGCAGTGTATATGATATATGCATAATTCAAGGAAATATTGCGTTCTTGTGGGCTGCCAGTTACCAAAATCTTTGCAATTTTACCCAAAGACACGATATACTTGTATATGTCCATGGATTCTGTAAAACTGAAATTATAATTTGAAAAACCTTAAAATATTGTTTTTCCTTGTGCTTTCTATGGAGTATAGATGGAACGGTGGCACAAGGTAAAATCATTGACACTCCTGCGTTTAACCCCAATGTGCCAGTGAAGGTTTTCAGGGTACATCTGCTGGCTCAAATGGCTCAAATCCAACATTGATAGTTACATTTTAATTACTCTGTATTCACACTCCATGCCTGGTCCTCATCAGATAATCTGCTTCAATTACCTGTTCAAAGCAGGAGGGTGCAGGCAGTGACCAATGCCCCCTGCCTTTGATATGTATCACTCACAACTGCACTTGACACAATTGATGGGGGAAAATATATTATACTCATATATCCGTAATCTCTAAATAATAATATGAAAAAGGAAAACACCAAAAAAGGGGAAAACATTTACAAAAATGCAAAGAAAAAATTACTCTGATTTAAACTGACAGTTTGAGACTAATATAAAAGGTCTTGCAATGCTATTTGCCCAACAATAATACCATAATCAGGGCAGTCTTTCTATCTTTTTTAAGCTTCAGCTTCTCTCATATTTCACAAAGCAGGGTGCAAAGAGTTAAAAGAACAAGCTCAAAAGTAGCAAGAAAAAGAATGAAATCTGAGTAGACATTATACCCAAGAGTGATAATAGGGAGAATGAAGAGAACAGTTATGCAAAAGTGTGTAACGTAACGCAATGCAGCTTTTTGTGATAGTACAGTGAAAACATAGCATTGGACTTATTAATAAGAGAAGATAGCCATTGTACCCAGAAATGTCTAAACACCAGAGCTTTAAAAAATCAGAACTACAAAGAAAACTCATCACATAAATTCATCCTTTAAAGGTCTGTTTATTTTAGTGTAAAACTGAAACTTCCCTATCACATCATTATGCGTCAAGAGTACCGATTTGAAATGTACTTAAAGGGAATCTGTCACCCCAAAATTGCCATATCAGATAAAGATATGGCTGAATACAGCGTCCCATAACAAAGCTATCTGTGTTTTCCTTATATTCTGATACCCCCGTTTTCATATATAAATACCTTTGCAAACTTCGTTTTTGTGGTGTCAATCAGGGCGGTCATGTCAGGAGGGCGGCAGTTTCCATGTCCTCCCCCGCCCCCGCTCCTCGTAATCTTGCGTATCGCTGCGTTAGTTTCACATATGGCTGCTCTGTGCGCACAGGACCTGTGATGAGGTCACAGGGGGAGGAGTCAGGGTCATGTGCCGCACTCCACATATATGGCTGCTCTGTGCGCACAGGACCTGTGATGAGGTCACAGGGGGAGGAGTCAGGGTCATGTGCCGCACTCCACATATATGGCTGCTCTGTGCGCACAGGACCTGTGATGAGGTCACAGGGGGAGGAGTCACATGCGCAGGGCACAATTTTGAATCCCACAATTGCGGGAACCGAACGCCGTCTGTGCTATTCACAGACGGCGATACGCAACAGAAGACGAGGAGCGGGGGCGGGGGAGGACATGGAAACTGCCGCCCTCCTGACATGACCGCCCTGATTGACACCACAAAAACGAAGTTTGCAAAGGTATTTATATATGAAAACGGGGGTATCAGAATATAAGGAAAACACAGATAGCTTTGTTATGGGACGCTGTATTCAGCCATATCTTTATCTGATATGGCAATTTTGGGGTGACAGATTCCCTTTAAACCAAAATTCCATGGCAAAAGTTTTACAATAATGATCAACTAAAACTGGACAAGAAATCTCTGTTTGGTTCTCGTACATGTAAATATATACATCACAAGGAAGTAAATGCTGAATTTCCGCATACCATATTCAGTCTTCTAAAAATACTTAGCTAACGAGCTGGAAACGAATGTAGCGACATACTGACTTTTTTAAACAGATGTTTCAGGTGCCATACAGTACAGACCAAAAATTTGGACACATCTTCTCATTTAAAGATTTTTCTGTATTTTCATGACTATGAAAATTGTACATTCACACTGAAGGAATCAATACTATGAATTAACACATGTGGAATTATACATTACACTTTACAAAAAAGTGTGAAACAACTGAAAATATGTCTTATATTCTAGGTTCTTCAAAGTAGCCACCTTTTGTTTTGATGACTGCTTTGCACACTCTTGGCTTTCTCTTGATTAGCTTCAAGAGGTAGTCACCGGAAATGGTCTTCCAACAATCTTGAAGGAGTTCCCAGAGATGCTTAGCACTTGTTGGCCCTTTTGCCTTCACTCTGCGGTCCAGCTCACCCCAAACCATCTCGATTGGGCTCAGGTCTGGTGACTGTGGAGGCCAGGTCACCTGGCGTAGCACTCCATCAGTCTCCTTCTTGGTCAAATAGCCCTTACACAGCCTGGAGGTGTGTTTGGGGTCATTGTCCTGTTGAAAAATAAATGATGGTCCAACTAAGCGCAAACCGGATGGAACAGCATGCCGCTGCAAGATGCTGTGGTAGCCATGCTGGTTCAGTATGCCTTCAATTTTGAATAAATTCCAAACAATGTCATTGGCAAAGCACCCCCACACCATCACACCTCCTCCTCCATTCTTCACGGTGGGAACCAGGCATGTAGAGTCCATCCGTTCACCTTTTCAGCGTCGCACAAAGACACGGTGGTTGGAACCAAAGAAGAAGAAGTCTCTTCTGCTTGTTGCCTGTCCTTAGCAGTGGTTTCCTAGCAGCTTTTTTACCATGAAGGCCTGCTGCACAAAGTCTCCTCTTAACAGTTGTTGTAGAGATGTGTCTGCTGCTAGAACTCTGTGTGGCATTGACCTGGTCTCTAATCTGAGCTGCTGTAAACCTGCGATTTCTGAGGCTCGTGACTCGGATAAACTTATCCTCAGAAGCAGAGGTGACTCTTGGTCTCCCTTTCCTGGGGCGACTCTCATGTGAGCCAGTTTCTTTGTAACGCTTGATGGTGGTTTTTGCAACTGCACTTGGGGACACTTTCAAAGTTTTCCCAATTTTTCGGACTGACTGACCTTAATTTCTTAAAGTAATGATGGCCACTCGTTTTTCTTTACTTAGCTGCTTTTTTCTTGCCATAATACAAATTCTAACAGTCTATTCAGTAAGACTATCAGCTGTGTATCCACCAGACTTCTTCACAACACAACTGATGGTCCAAACCCCATTTATAAGGCCAGAAATCCCACTTATTAAACCTGACAGGGCACACCTGTGAAGTGAAAACCATTCCCGGTGACTACCTCTTGAAGCTCATCAAGAGAATGCCAAAAGTGTGCAAAGCAGTCATCAAAGCAAAAGGTGGCTACTTTGAAGAACCTAGAATATAAGACATAATTTCATTTGTTACACACTTTTTTGTTAAGTATATAATTCCACATGTTCTAATTCATAGTTTTGATGCCTTCAGTGTGAATGTACAATTTTCATAGTCATAAAAATACAGAAAAATCTTTAAATGAGAAGGTGTATCCAAACTTTTAGTCTGTATTGTATATGTGCTACCTGTATAATTTCATTGAGTGAAAAAAAACTATTACCGAAAATAATAATACTGTTGCTTTCCTGTAACAGATGTGTGTTTGATAATTTTTCAATAGAAGTCCCGGTGATGTGATTCTCGGCACAGTCTTCTAGAAGCAATTCAGGGAGAGTTGTTATAGGTGGAAGAGATTAGATTAATGTCCCCTCCCTAAATATTATATAGTTGCACCCTTTAGTACCTTAGTATCTTTCATGTGGCATTAAATGGGGTTTTTAACTCTTTTTAACACTTTTAAAGTTTATTAAATAAATAATTAAATTAAAATTATGTGGGGTCCCACCCATTTTTGTTAAACAGGCAAGGTAAAGCAGACAGCTGGGGAGTGGGGACTGATATTATAAAGCTGGGAAGATCTATGTATATTATTCCCTTTCCAGCCTAAAAATATCATCCCACAGCCACCCCAGAATTGGCGCTTCACATTAGATGCGACAGTTCTGGTGCTTTGCCCGGCTCTACACAATTGTCCTGGTGCATTGGAAATTGGTGTAATGTTTTTGCGGTTGAAGTCAGCTGTGTAATGTCAGCTGGCATTAAGTCCAGGGGTTAATTATGAAGAGACGTCTATCAGACACCCCACTACCAACCCAGTAATGAAATAAAACACAGAAAAAAATACTTTATTTGATTAAAAACTACACCACATTATCCCTTGTTCACCAATTATAAAAAAAAATGTTCCCACGAAGCTGTAATCCATGATATTCAATGTTTCTGGTCTCTGTGAATAACAGTAAAGTACTTGCTATTCACAGGCACTGGGTAGCGATGAAAATACTCATCAGAGCCGCTGGCTCAATGCTGCACTCAGCGAGACCCGGTATTTTTTTCTGTGTGGATGTTTTTTTAGGGATTACTGGGTTAATGATGGGGTATCTGATAGACATCTCTTCATTACTAACCCCTGGGCATAATGCCAGCTGATGTTACACAGCTGACATCAAGCCCAAAAATGTTACCCGATTGCCAACTCTCCAGGGTAATTGGGCAAAGTGCCTGAATTGGTACACCTAGTGGATGCGCCAATTCTGGGGCATCTGCCAGCTAATATTTTAGGGTAAGAAGAGGTCAATATCCATTTACCTTCTCAGCCTGATAATATCAACCCCCAGCTGAAGGCTTTAATTTAGTTTGTTATCAAAAATATGGGGGCCCACGCCATTTTTTTCATTTATTTATTAACATGTTAATAAATAAATAAATATAAATACATGAAAAAAATCAATGTGGGGTTTCCAGTATTTTTAATAACCAGCCAAGGTAAAGCAGACAGCTGGGGGGGTGATATTATCAGGCTGGAAGGTCCATAGTTATTTTTCCTTCCCAGCCAAAAAAAATACCATTAGATGAGCCAATTGTGATGCTTTTCCTGGCTCATCATGATTGCCACTGCTCCAGGAAAATCGGGGTAATATTTTTAGGGTCAACTGAGTAATGTCAGTTGGCATCAAGCCAAAGTGTCAGAAATGGAGAGACATCTATCAGACACCCATTACTAAAACAGTAATAAAAAAAAATGAACACAGATAAAAAAAACTTTACTTGAATAAAGACTCCCCCACACTATTCCTTATTCACTTATTTACAAGTGCTTCTCACAACAGATATAAACATTTGAAATCGATCACTCTGTTTGTAATGACTCTATATAATATATAAGTTTCACTTTTTGTATTGAAGAACTGAAATAGATTAACTTTTTGATTATATTCTAATTTTGTGAGAAGCACCTGTATTATAAAAATGTTCCCACGGAGCTCTTCCAATGTAGTCCGCCATCCTTGCATTTGACTTCGGCATCTATCAATAGCACTAAAATACTTCAATTCACAGGTGCTGGGTAGTGAGGACAACTCTCACCAGAGCCGCTGGCTCTCGTTCAACGCAGAATTGAGCCAGCGATGATGATGAGAGTTGTCGTCACTACCTGACACCTGTGAATAGCAATCATTTACTGCTATTCACAGATACCAGAGACATCGGGGAACTAGGACTTCATTGGAGGAGTTTCATAAGAACATTTAAAAAAAAAATGGTGAATAAGGGATAGTGTGGGGTAGGCTTTATTTAAACAAAGTATTTTTCTCTGTGTGTGTTTTTTTTATTACTTTGTTAATTTTAAGGGTGTCTAATAGACCTCTCTCCATTACAAACCCCTGGGCTTGATGCCAACTGACATAACACAGCTACATCAACCCCAAAAATATTACCCTGATTGCCATTGTACCAGGGCAATAAGAAAAAGCCAGGCAAAATGCCTGAATTGGTGCATCTAATATGATAGGCCAATTCTGGAGCAGCTGTGGGCTTGTAATTTTAGGCTGGGAAGGAGCCAAACATCTATTGACTTCCCAACCTGATAATTTCAGCCCCCAGCTGTCTTATTTACCTTGACTGATTATCAAAAATAGGGCAGCCCCACATCATTTTTTAAAATTATTTATAAATGTATTTACCGTAGTTCCCAGTAGAGTCGAATATGCATCCAGGTGTATTCCCCATGCTGTTCTTATCCCATTTGAGCACTGTTTTCATTAATTTCAGTGATTTTTCTCCCCCCAAGCCCTTCTCTTAGGGTTTGCTGGAAAATTCTCGAGTTTCCCATTGACTTCTATTATACTCATTACTCAAGTCAAGCACGTCCAAGTGTTCGACCCGCTCAATTCGAGTAACGAGCGATCATCACATGCTTGAATCATATTTTGAAACAAAGTTGTTTATTCACAATTTTCAAAGTTTTTTATGTTTTTAATGTTTTGCAGTAATATTGGAAATCATGTATTCATTAGTCCCAGTGTGCTCACATATCGTGTATATGATGTGAACATTTGTGAACATATGTCACATCACTGTTCTCAGTTTGAGCAGGGCAATGTTACCTCAGGCAGTGACACCATCAGCTTGAGTGAGTGCTCTGCTTTGTTCGCCTTCTCCATTGCCATAGAACTTAATGGTTTCCATAGAAAAATTTCAATTCCATCAAGGACACCTGTATCTGTTCTGTCTCTTAGCCCCCTAACCAGTACACAATGGGGATAATGAAAATACTTCATCATAACAATTCCATCCTGTTGATTTATTGGAAGAAATAAAAAATCAGCCTTTTTTACTTTGATGACATGAGCCAGAGTAGATGGAGGAGACAATTCAAACTTCTATACAGTCATGGACTGTTGGCACCCTTGACATTTTTCAGGAAAATGAACTATTTCTCACAGAAAATTATTGCAATTACACGTTTTGTTATACACATATTAATTTACTATGTGTCTATTGAAACAAAACACGAACACAGAGGCAAAAAGTCAAATTGGACATCATTTCACATAAAAATGGGCCGGACAAAATTGCCGGAACCCTCAATTTAATATTTGGTTTCACATCCTTGGAAATAAATATCTGCAATTAATCGTGTCCTTAAACCACCTACAAGTTCTTAAACCTCGCAACTGGAATTTTGGACCATTTTTCTTTTGCAAACTGTACCAGGTCTCTCATATTTGAAGAATGCCTTCGTCCAACAGCAATCTTAACATATCTCCACAGGTGTTCAATGGTATTTCGTTCCTGACTCATGGCTGACCACTTCAAAACTCTCCAGTACTTTGTTTCACTTTGTCTCAGGTCTCCCATATTTGAAGAATGCTTTCGCCCAACAGCAATCTTAACATATCTCCACAGTTGTTCAATTGTATTTAGAGCTGGACTCTAAAACAACAACTGTGCCTTTAAATCTATGTGTGTACCCTGCACCCATGCCTGTAAGAGTACTGTGCCAAAAAGGTGCTGTGTGTACTCTGCACCCATGACTGTGGGAATACTGTGGCTTTGAGCTTCTGTGCGTACTCTGCACCTCTGCCTGTGGAAGAACTGTGCCAAAAAGCCTCTGTGTGTACTCTGCACCCCTACCTGTGAGAGTACTATGCCATAAAGCCTCTGTGTGTACTCTACGCCCCTACCTATGTGAATACTGTGCCAAAATGCCTCAGTGGGCCTGAAAAATAATTATGCTCTACCGCTATATCTCTACGAGTTGTGGCCGGGCCCAAAAAATTATTATACTCTACCACTGTATCTGTACGAGTTGCGGCCGTGCCTATAAAAATAATTATACTCTGCTGCTAGGTCTGTACGAGTTGTGTCCAGGTGACAAAAAGGAATTGTACTCTGCCACTGTGTCTGTATGAATTGCGGCCATGCCTAAAACAATAATTATACTCTGCTGCTGTGTCTGTGCATGTTGAGATTCTAAAAAATAGTTATACACTGCACCCGTGTTTGTGGAGTATTGTGCTAAAAAATAATCAAATTTTTCCACTCTGCATCCGTATCTATAGGAATTCTGTACCTAAAAAACTGTGTATTTACTCTGCACATGTCTCTGTGGGAGTACTCTGAAAAAAGCCTCTGTGGGAGTACTCTGAAAAAAGAATCTGTGGGGATACTCTGCAAAACTGCCTGTGCATGTGTACTCTGCGAAACACGTACATTTTGTTTTTGTCTTTATTTTAATTTGGGGAGGCCCCAAAACTCTGTGAGTGAAAAATGGACCAAAAAAACCTTTGGTGTAGTCTAAAGGTACTGCCACACTAAACAATATCGCTAACGGGATCGCTAAAAAACGTCACTATTTAGCGATCCCGTTAGCGATGTTGCTGTGTGTGGCAGCTTCCGGCGACGAGCTTCCTGCTGGGATCTCGCTCGTCGCCGGAAACGATCCGGACCCTATTCTCGTCGCTGGCGCTCCCGCTGGGTGAGTATGTATCGCTGTGTGGCACCTTTTCTTAGCGATTTAGCGGTACTTTTGTACCGCTAAATCGCTAAGAAGATCGCTAACGGCGATAGCGTCGTTAGCTATATCGCTAAATGTGGCACACATTTAGCGATATTAAAACGATCCCGCTAGCGATCTCATTAGTATGCGCCGCTAACGAGATCGCTAGCGGGAGCGTTTAGTGTGGCAGTACCTTTAGAATGGCTAGGTGCTGCAGGTATATTTCACTGTTCAGCCAAAGGTAAGGACAAGTCCTTTGGGATCCATGCCTGGTTTGTTTTAATGAATGTGAGCGTGCCCATGCTGGCTGTGGACAGAGGCATGCACCTGTCCATTTTCACACCTCCTGCTGTGCTAATCACAGGTTTCAACAGTACAATTGCTGCAGGGCAGGCTTGCACCTCCAAAGGTGTAAAAGGCAAGCTCAGGCCATGTGTCCAATTTGGAGACCCATCTCACAGTACTTGGAAACATGTGGACACATACCCTTCCACCATGTTGTTTCCCTGTCATGCTCATGGATTTGATCCTTTGAGCTTCTGTTTTGTGGTCGGCTTCTCTTCCTGCTGAGCAACAAGAGACACACCTTTTCTCTGGGTGTTTGGGTTTTGTTTTCTGGCTGAAGTCTGTCTACATTAACACAGGTGTTTACATTTGTCCACCTATCACCTTTTGTGTACAGCTTTATATTCTGTCACTCAGTGGGCGTTTCCTGCTGGTGATAGATTAATTTAGATATTCTGACATTGTATTGATATTTGAAGCCAGTCTGTGAGCTTTCCGCTGAGGATTTTCACCTTGTTGTTTCTTTGCTATTCATTGCACCTCTATTCTTTCTTTAGTAAGTAGGCTGTATATTTGGTAACAGAAATTGCTATTTTTTTGTTTGATATTTTGTTATTTACTTGACTCATTCTGAGTTCTTTCCTTTGTTCAGCATACTTTTCCTGTTGTAGATAATTCAAACTCTGCTCTGCCCTCCGGTTCGTTAGGCAACTTGACAGCAGGTTGTGTAATGGCTATGTCTGTAACCACAAGCAACAGTGGGTTTCAGGATATCTAGTCTGTATAGGAACTGACAAGGATCAGTTGCGTTTTTTTAATGTCTAATCTATTTATCCCAAGTGAGTTGCTAGACAGGCTTAATCAAAATACTGCCTCCTGCTAATATGAAGCATATCAGATGCTGGTGCCCCAGTAGTGTTGGTGACTTCCTTGCCTTGTGCTTCCACTGAGCCCTTGCTCTCAGGTGAGAGCTCTGTCAGTAGTGCGTCTACCAGAGTGCACTTGTATTACTGCATTTTCCAATCACGCTCTAGTGACAGAAGTAATGATAGCACATTGTGCTTGTAGTGGTGATCCAGCAATAAGCACTTGTAACAATGCGGGCAACTTAGCAGTCTTAGCAACATATATTGCCTAATATGTGCCAGGTTGCCCAGAGGCAAGACAAGCTGGCCTCGGTGGGAGGTGTATGGTCTAGATCCTCTGTATCATCTGCATCCTTTGTATCCCCCAGCCACGCTCCAGGGATGCCCTTGAGCTGCTTTGAGTGCCATCCTGTGCTGTGAACAGAGTTAATCTTTTTCCCCGAATCATAAAAAAACTGTGCCCTAGTTGGACAGTTGTGTACTTGGCCGCTGTTGGTACCGGAACCAATTCTGAAAACCATGTGTGGACGACAGGCCTGATAATGGTGTGAATGGTCCAAGTACCTTCTCCCCTCTTTCTGTGCCACTACCTCATCCATCATTGCCTGAAGCTATTTTTTTCTAGGAGGCAGAGAAATGGGATAGTAACACTGATGATTGCATCATCAGTGCTGGCCATGTTCATAGAGTACTCGAAGCAGCACAAAACAGCGCACATGTCCCGTATGGAGTCCCACTCATTGGTCATGAAATGGTGTTGTTCCACAGTGCGACTTACTTATGCGCAATGCAGCAGAAACTTCAATATTCCCTGCTGCTGATCGCACAGTCTATCCAGCATGTGCAAGATAGCATTCCACCTTGTGGGTATGTTGCATATGAGGGGTTTAGCGGTTAAGCAGAAGTGAAGCAGCAGTGTGAGAATGCCAAAAGCTCACACAGACGGCTCGCACTTTCAGCAGCATCTCTGACATATCTGTGTAATTTTTAAGGATGCTTTACATCATCAAATTCAGCACATGCGCCAGGCAAGGGATGTGCATCAAACTAGCTAGGCCTAGAGCTGCTATGAGATTTTGCCCGTTATTGCACACCACCAGGCCAGGCTTCAGATTCAGTGGCACCAACCACTCATGTGTCTGTTCTTGATCCCCTGGTGTGGGATTTTTCACACAACAGATAACAGATGAATTTCAGAACTCATTGCTGTCATTTCACCCTGGCTGTGGTGATGTTGGTAGTGCAAGTGTTATGCTGACCAGATGAGGAGGCATTAGAGGAAGCTGAATTGGAGGAGGAGGCAACATGGACAGAAAAACATACAGTGCGTACAGAAAGTATTCAGACTCCTTTACATTTTTCACTCTTTGTTTCATTGCAGCCATTTGGTAAATTCAAAAAAATTCATTTTTTATAAATTAATGTACACTCTGCACCCCATCTTTACTGAAAAAAAAAACAGAAATGTAGAAAATTTTGCAAATATATTAGAAGCACCCTTTTGAGCTAGTACAGCCATGAGTCTTCTTGGGAATGATGCAACAAGTTTTTCACATCTGCATTTGGGGATCCTTTGCCATTCTTCCTTGCAGATCTTCTCCAGTTCCTTCAGGTTGGATGTTGAACGTTGATGGACAGCCATTTTCAGGTCTCTCCAGAGATGCTCAATTGGGTTTAGGTCAAAGATCTGGCTGGGCCAGTCAAGAATGGTCACAGAATTGTTCTGAAGCCACTCCTTTGTTATTTTAGCTGTGTGTTTAGGGTCAATGTCTTGTTGGAAGGTGAACCTTCAGCCAAGTCTGAGGTCCAGAGCACTCTGGAAGAGGTCTTCATCCAGGATATCTCTGCACTTGGCGGCATTCATGTTTCCTTCAATTGAAACCAGTTGTCCTGTCCCTGCAGCTGAAAAACTTCACCATAGCATGATGCTGCCTCCACCATGCTTCACTGTTGGGATTGTATTGGGAAGGTGATGAGCAGTGTCTGATTTTCTCCAGACATACCGCTTAGAATTATCACCAAAATGTTCTATCTTCGTCTCATCAGACCAGAGAACCTTATTTCTCATAGTCTGGGAGTCCTTCATGTGTTTTTTAGCAAACTCTGCGAGCTTTCATATGTCTTGCACTAAGGAGAGGCTTCCGTTGGGCCACTCTGCCATAAATGCCTGACTGGTGTAGGGCTGCAGTGATAGTTGACTTTGTGGAACTTTCTCCCATCTCCCTACTGCATCTGTGGAGCTCAGCCACAGTGATCTTGGGGTTGCTCTTTACCTCTCTCACCAAGGCTCTTCTCCCACGATTGCTCAGCTTGGATGGATGGCCATGTCTAGGAAGACTTCTGGTGGTCCCAAAACTTCTTCCATTAAAGGATTATAGAGGCCACTGTGCTCTTAGAAACCTTGAATACTGCAGAAATTCTTTTGTAACCTTGGCCAGATGTGTGCCTTGCCGCAACTGTGTCTCTGAGCTCCTTGGCCAGTTCCTTTGACCTCATAATTCTCATTTGTTCTGACATGCATTGTGAACTGTGAGGTCTTATATAGACAGGTGTGTGCATTTACAAATTAAGTCCTATCAGTTTAATTAAACACAGCTGGACTCCAAAGAAGGAGTAGAACCATTTCAAGGAGGATCACAAGGAAATGGACAGTATGTGACTTAAATATGAGTGTCTGAGCAAAGGGTCTGAATACTTATGACCATATGATATTTCAGTTTTTCTTTTTTAATACATTTGCAAAAAAATTCTACATTTCTGTTTTTTAAGACTAGATGGGGTGCAGAGTGTACATTAATGAGAAAAAAATGCACTTTTTTGAATGTACCAAATGGCTGAAATGAAACAAAGAGTGAAAAATTTAAAGGGGTCTGAATACTTCTTTCCATACCCACTGTACAGTATAAAATACATCCAGCAATCCTCAGTGGTGGTAGGAGATGAGCCAAAACACTTTCTGCCTCAGGCCCAGCCAACACAATATTTACCCAGTGGGCAGTTAAAGAGATATAACATCTCTACCAGTGCTTACTGGTCGATGTATCGGTGGTTACATGGACCTTTACACTTATGGTGTTGTGCAGTGCACAGTTGACTTTATCCACAACATATTTCTGCAGGGCAAGGATGGCCCGCTTCGATAAGTAGTGGCTAGAGTTGAGCGATACTTTCCGATATCCAAAAGTA
>VIAB01000917.1:46926-57036 GCA_009801035.1 Oophaga pumilio
AAATATATAAATAAATGTGTGATCAGACGTCACATCCAGTCTGCAGCTCAATATTACTGCAAAAAATAACATGACAGGAGTCCTATATATCTATATACAATAAGTGTCCTTCTGTCCACTGGGATTCAGCGTTCTCATATAGAGCAGGCGAAATCCGAGTCACTAAAGGACCTGGTCCCTCTACAACTAGGAAAGAGTGACTGTGAGGAAGCGAAATCCCAGAGCACTGAAGCACCAGGTCCTCACAGCACTGGGATTTACCCACAACCATATATGGCTGCTCTGTGCGCACAGGACCTGTGATGAGGTCACAGGGGGAGGAGTCAGGGTCACGTGATCTCTGGAGTGTAGAAGCTACATGGAGGCTTCTCCTCAGTCAGTGACATTTCCGCCATTATCCCCCTCACTACTGGCACAATTCCCCCGTGCCGCCTTTTCTACAGTTTTCTGTGTGGAATGTAACGTGTGATTTCTCTGGAGACAAATAGACCCCACACATGAGGGAATTATCACCAGTGACCGGACGTCTCCTATATGGCGGCATATGATTGTGCTATCGGCTCCACACCAGGAGCTACAATGGTGAAATCTCGTGTATTTACTCCCTTCCAGAGTCCGGCTAAGGCTCATATACGGCCATGCTCCTCTCCAGTCACGTGGGGGTTTNTATACAGCCCCCCCTAGGTGCCACATTAGTCATTATACCACATAAGTAATAACAATGTCTTAAAACATTCTCATTATTCTGGCATTTGGCAAGTATTAATAATGTTGGTAATACTAATTGACCTAAAACGGGAAAGGTTTATTCTGATTTCATGTGAGATATTGAGAAAAACATGCATATGTGTCTTTTTATATAGTGTATGTAAACTTCTGGTTTCAGCTGTATATACCTTTCTATCAATGAGATTATTATTGAATGTCCAAGGAATGTTTTCCCATGCTGAATGCACTTGGTTCAATCAAGTCATCAAAATCCGCTCCTGGCAGATCCTTTTGCAATTGCTAAACAATGACGTCTGAAATGTCCAGAGACACTGCAAGCCATGGTAGCACGTTTAGGCCATACAAGCTGATCATAGTTAGCATGAGCAACATGCGGCTTGGCATTTTCATGTTGAAAAAGAGCTCCTGGGACACTTTGTGCAGATCAAATGGCCAACCACTTTTTCTATAACGAAAACAATGTTTAGCCAAGCGTCTTAGGTTGATAATCTATGACTAAATTGTTGTTCATGATTTTAAAAGTTGAAAGATAGCTGTGTGTGCAGCCGCAACCATGTTTTTTTCTCCAGTGCAATAAAATAAATCAAATGCAATACCTATGTGTCTCCATGGTTACAGAATGCAAACAACCATTGTGTGTAGTCAGAATCATCTGCATTCACGTGTGACTCAGGTAATAATAATAATAATTTTATTTCTATAGTGCCAACATATTCCGCAGCACTTTACATTTTAGAGGGGACATGTAGAGACACTAAAAGACATTACAGAATATCAATAATCACATATAACAACAGATGCCAAGAGTAGTGAGAGCCCTGCTCGCAAGCTTACAATCTGTGGGGAAATAGGAGAGAAACGAAAGGTGGATGGTAACAATTGCTTGTATTGTCCGCCATCAATATAATAAATAGGGTGTTCACGTAATGCTGCATGAACCGGTCACCAGCCAGTATGTGTACGGACACAGAGAGCTATTAATTGCATGAAGGGTGTGAGTACGGATGATACAAGGGTCGCGGTTTTGAAGAAAATGTTGTATGGGCAAAACAGGGATAGTTATATAAGTATGTTGAGGCTGTAGGCCAGTCTGAATAAATGTGTTATTAGGACATGCTTAAAACTGTGGGTATTTTCGATTAATTAAAATGTCCTGGGTAGTGCATTCCAAATAATTGGCGCAGCTTGCAAGAAGTCTTGGAGATGGGAGTGGGCGGTTCGGATTATTGAGGATGTTAATGTTAGGTCATTAGCACTCAGATCCATCTGCCCTTTCATCTATTGGGTTAGCAAGAAGACCAGGCAGATGGAAGAGAGTTACAGATGACTGAACACTACATGCATTTATTTGCAGTTTGTAATCATGAAGATAAATGTCTGCCTAGAAGCAGTATGCACTAGATGGACAGTGCATAGGAGAAATGCAAACAACTGGTTGGGAAAGGGACCACATACTTTTAATTAGTTTTTCCAACCTTTCTACCTTTTCAGCTGCAAAATTATAAACTTAAAGGGAATCTGTCACCCCAAAATTGCCATATCAGATAAAGATATGGCTGAATACAGCGTCCCATAACAAAGCTATCTGTGTTTTCCTTATATTCTGATACCCCCCCTTTCATATATAAATACCTTTGCAAACTTCGTTTTTGTGGTGTCAATCAGGGCGGTCAGGTCAGGAGGGCGGCGGTTTCCATGTCCTCCCCCGCCCCCGCTCCTCGTAATCTTGCGTATCGCTGCGTTATTCTAGGGGTCACGTGCCGCACACCACATATATGGCTGCTCTGTGCGCACAGGACCTGTGATGAGGTCACAGGGGGAGGTGTCACATGCACAGGGCACAATTTTGAATCGCGCAATTGCGGGAACCGAACGCCGTCTGTGCTATTCACAGACGGCGATACGCAACAGAAGATGAGGAGCGGGGGAGGACATGGAAACCGCCACCCTCCTGACCTGACCGCCCTGATTGACACCACAAAAACGAAGTTTGCAAAGGTATTTATATATGAAAACGGGGGTATCAGAATATAAGGAAAACACAGATAGCTTTGTTATGGGACGCTGTATTCAGCCATATCTTTATCTGATATGGCAATTTTGGGGTGACAGATTCCCTTTAAGCATGAGGTGAAATGTTTATTTTTTTTAAATAATATACTCATTGCAATTTATCTTATATGACAATGATATTTTAAATCATCATTTAACTATAATAACTATTTTCCTTCCCATATACTAATAACTTACCAACTGAAAAGTCATGATTTTGATTGAAAAAAAAAAAAAAACTAATTGGTAACCTTGAACTTTACTTTAATTTACTGACAGCCTCTGTGCTGTGTTACTTCAGGCAAATGAGTTATCAGTCAAGCAGGAGTAGTTAGCACTGGGCAGGGAATAGAGCTGGAGTGACGGAAGCTTGAGATCTACAATTGGTCTGTAGCCTCATTTGCATGTAAATTCAAACACTGATTTCTCAAACAGGAATGGACTGGCCAAGTGAAGGTAGTGCTGGACTTGTCTTTGTAAGGCTGGTTTCACATTAGCGTTCAGGGACCTTGCGGAGGGCAAAACGCAACTTGATGCATTCCGTGCGGTCAGCGGGCGCATCAAAACAACGCATCCGCATACTTCCGCTTGTCCTGCGTACCCAATGTTAAAGATTGGTACGCAGGACGCATGCAGAAGTATGCGTAAGTAGGCGGGGCTTAACGGAGGAAGTATGCAGCACTCCGCAAAGCCCCCGAACGCTAATGTGAACAAAGCCTAAGAGTTACATGCACATATAAATACCGTAGTTTGGGGTGAAATCCTGATAACATATTCCCTTTAATTACATTGGCTGTATGTTTATGGTTGTTGTCCTGCTGCAGCATACATTTGGAGCCAATCAGATGCCTCCCTGATGGTATTGCATGATGAATAAATATCTGCTTGTATTTTTCAACTTTGATGACTCTATTATTGTTGACCGAATACCCAACACCTTTTGCTGCAATGTAGCTCCACACTTGCAAGTAACCTCCACCATGCCTCACTGATGCCTGCAGACACTCATTATTTTACCCTCCCTGGCACATTGGCGAACAAGCTGCCTTCTTTTACAACCAAATATTTCAAATTTTGTATCATCAGTTCAGAACATCTGCTGCCGTTTTTTCTGCACTCCAGTTCCTATGTTTTTGTGTATAGTAAAGTCGCTTGGCCTTGTTTCCATGTCAAAGTTACGGCTTTTGGCAGCAATTCTCCCATGAAGACCACGTTTGGTCAACTTTCTCTTAACAATACATGGGAATTGCTGCATTACAATGATTGATGCCGGTTCCTGAATTGATGGCACTGCTGGACATCTCCACAAATGACCCCATTGTGGAAACCACTCTCTTCAAGGAATTCATCTGGTGTGTAGTGACTATTGTGGACTCAGATGCTTCACAAATGTTTATAACATCTGGATGCAAAAATGACAAAATTACTTTTTTGTGCAAAAATGTTGCTTTAGCCCCATATTTTCGATTTTCACAAGTGGTAATGGGAGAAAATGCCGCACCCAATGTCTAAAGCCAGTTTTCCTGACGGCAGCGGTGCCCAATATGTGTCAGAAACTACTGTTTGGGCACACGGAAGTACACTGAAGAGAAGAAACGTTATTTGGCTTTTGGCAGAAAACGTTTGCAGGTTGTATTTACAGAGCTCTTATTTGCCAATAAAACAGAAAATCGGCACAGTGACACCATTTCAGAAACTACACCCCTGAGCGAATTCATTTAGGGGTGTAATGAGCAGTTTTACATGACAAGTGTTTCATCAATTTCTTCACCATTGGGCTCTGTGAAAATACATTTGTATCAATAATAAGTAGATTTGCTCTAAATATTTCATTTTAACCAATGATAAGAAAGTATACCCTGTAAATGATTATACTGTCAAAATCATATATTTATGATGACATACCACTCATCCTCCAGTCACGCCAAATTAGATTGTAAGCATGGGTTAACCAAGAATGAATCAGGCAATAAGCTGTTTCAGACTCCAGAACATGCTTAAAGGGTTGTTAGCCCCTGGCTTTGTCAGCAAGCTCTGGCTCTTTATTCACATACATAAGATTACATACACAGAACATTAGGGTGGAGTAAAGGTGGGATGGATTGGAGGAAGGAGGTATACTGAACATATCCATATATGTACACATTTCAGCATCTGGTCGTCCTAATTGGTCCTTAGATCTTCTTCTAAGCCCTCCTTGATCATGTTGTCATCCTAGTTTCATTTTCTTGAAGAAAGATTCTATTGTTCTCGAGTATCATGTGGTTTCTCAATTCCCCAAAGGTGGGGGGCATTCCACTGGATCCAGTTCAAGTTGTTAGATAGTTAATGTAATACAGTGATAGGACACAAGATGGAGACAGACACCAGCTGATACTGACATTATCTTATAATACATCTCAATGAATAATATTACTTATTTAAGGGAAACTTCGTGTTTACAAACTACATATACATATTATGAATATATATAAGTAGAAAATTATATTTTACCTTGACAATACTATTTCTCCCAAGTACAGGAATATCTTTCAAATAGCCTGTATATGGTCATACACTACTGATTGGGCACAGAAGAGAAAGCCCATTTGCCTTTTGGGGCACAGATTTTGCTGGGGCACTGTCTGTAGAGACCTTAAGATGCCAAAACAGCTGAAATCCGTAGAAAGTGACCCCATTTTGCAAATTACATTGAGGAAATTCATCTACAGGAGTAGTGATTGTTGATCCCATTGGCATTTTCTAGAAATTAGTGAGCAGTGGATGCTGCAGAGTGAAAAGTGCAAATATGGTATTTTAATGCCAAATATACAGTGCACAGCTTATTTTTTTCAGGAGACACAAACTCCATAAATTGTTAAACGGGTTGTTCAGCACTTAACAATTGATGACCTACTGTATCTCAATATGAGAACAGTTGGGGTCTAACAATGCCATCAGTCAGCTGAAAACTGCAGTACATTCACTTCAGTGGGAAATAAAGCGGTCAACTAAGCAATGCACAGGGGTGTTGTAACCCACCAGTACATCACTTCATTCCAGCCACTGCTGGAGCAATTTTCCACTGATCTGTGGATGTGCCGAGTGTGGGATCTGCCTCAATCTCACATTTATGACCTATCAAAAGGATTGATCAATAATCACTAAGTCCTAAAACCCTGTAAGTGGGTTCTCATATCTGCCATAATGCCATACATGATGGTTAGCAGTGGTTTGGGCACACGGTAGAGCTCAGAAGGGATGGAGGCCATTCGGCTTTAGATGAGTGGATTTTACTGGATTGGTCTTTGGGAGCCAGATAACTTTTCCTATCAACTACAGCAAATGTCTGTTTTTCCATAAAAAAAATGACTGATGGGAGTAATGGTTACATAACATTTTTTAATCACTTTTTATTTTGAGTTTTAGAAGACAGATTGAACAAATAAATAACAATTCAGAAATTTCTTTTTTACATCGTTTTACGGTGTTCACCATATGGTAAAAGTGATAACTTTAATGTTCACAGAGACCTCAGGGTCATATAGTATGTTATAGTTTGCTATTTTTGCACACTAAAATAATAGCATGGTCTGAATGGCTGTCTCCTAAGACATTACCTGTGGTTTTCATGGAGATCATGGGGTGCCGATGGAGTTAAAGAGGGAGTCTCACCCCTCAAGTAATCATCTATATGCTGCTGTTGCTACTGACCACAATGTCAAAGGGATTAAATGGCCACTATCAATGCTAGCACTGATTACAGCCATTTCAGCAGCATGTCAGCTGTATTTTACAGCTGACTCCTGCTGATGATAAAGCCAGCTCTGCTTGTGAGCCATGTTTATCATCGTGCTATACATGTATGACAGATGTCGGGAAGTGTTTAATCTATGACCCCAGTGCTGCAAATAATTTTTGGCCTCTATTAGAGAACAATTATATATAGTAGGTGAGTCCGTACGACTTCACACTGTTCTCCCTGCCTCCTGCTTGTAAAAGACAAGAGGGAGAAACATATCACAAACAGGAGGCAGAACAGACTCAGGCTCCATAACATTGTATTCACTGAGAATCTTTAGCCAAATCCATAGTCAGCTGTTCTATGTCATGCTAAAGTAAAAAAAATACATTTTTAAGAATATAAAATAGAAGTTTGATCTGTGAAAATATAAAATGAATTAACACAAACGGTATGTGCTATAATACCAAAAAAGATGTAACACCATTATTATTATAAGTTCATATGTACAAAATGATAAAACTCGCAGATTGCCACGCCAAAAAAAAACCCCTTCTAAAGTTCCAGCAACTGAAAAATGAAAACTTGACTGGAACGGCGCTGGGGTGGGAGCTCAAGATAAGTTGTTTTGAATTTCAATTGAGCTATATAAGAAGAGGAAAGTTTAAAAGAAAACCCATCCTTATTTTGCAGTTATTAAAGGAGACTCTAGGACTTCCACCTACAGTAGGACTACAAGTGCACTACGCCTCCAAGGCTGGGCATCCCGTTTGAGAATCTCTGGTCTACATTTACCTTTTAATAGGGAATGTGAATTTTATCTATAGATCTGTCAATTCCTCTGTTTATTTCCTCAACAGTGGAAAAAGTAACTTAGTTTTTTTTTACAAGATTTTAACAAAATCCCAAACTTAAATAGTGGAGAATTTTCAGGGACAATGTTGAGGAGTGATGTATATGATATATATGATATATATACATTAATGGTTCTGCCACATTGAATGTACTTGAGCATGCAAATCATCAAGATCCGCTGCTGGAAACAAGCACCAAGATGCTCTGGCCATGGTAGTACGTTTAGGCCACGGTTTAGGCCATGCAGACTGCTCACAGCAACAGCGACATGTGGCTTGACATTGTCGCTCCTGGGACACTTTGGAGAAATGGCCGTAAGATTGGATCCACAACCAAATCAATGTAATTACGAGCTGTTAGTGTACCTGGAATGAAGGCTAAAAGGATCTGTACATTATATTATGCCTCCATATACCATAATCCTGGGAGTATGACTAGTGAGATCGGAGACTGTACAATGCAGGGAGGAAAGAGGTCTATCGTCTTCAGCGATGAGTGCCGTTTTTGTCTTGGACGCAATGATAGCCAGAGATTGGTCTGAAGATTATCTGGGTGACTCTATGAAGAGGCATTAATGAGATAACATTACAACAGTCCTACTACAAGGATTACAGTGTGGGGAGACATAATGTACAGTAGCCAGAACCCTCTAGTCTTTACTCCAGGTACACTAACAGTTTGGCATTACACTCATTTGGTTGTCCAGCCAGTGGTATGACCATTTCTCCAAAGTGTCCCAGGAGCCGTTTTTCAACACAACTCATGCTGTGGTCGCCTTGCAATGATGAAATGTGCTACTACAGCTTGTAGTGTCTACAGACGTCTCCCATACAGCACATCTGGGACATAATTAATCAGCAATTACAAAGAGTAGCCAGCAGCTGTTCTTCATTGCTCAGACAACCTTTGATAGCAGCGAAGGAGTGTTTTTGTATTTCTATTCAAGGTACTCATACTTGATGCTGAATAGATGTAGAAGTCTTGAAAATGTTGTTTACATTTTTTTAATTTTTTCATAATTTTGCATATCATTAACATGTCTATCAATCCTTTGATTTCCGTAACCCTACGACTTTTCCTTTTTGTTGTTGCAATTTAAATGTATATACACAGCGTGTGAAATAGAAAATTGGTGACGTGTTCAATATTTAAGTAAATGTATTTCTAAAGGTGCTATTGACATCAAATTCTCACCAGATGTCAGTAAAAAACGATCCAATCCACACAGGCAAAGAAATCAAACCATAGATGTCCATAAATTAAGTTATGTATAATAATGAGAAATTACAAAGGGAAAAATTATTGAACACATGAAGAAAGAGAGGTGCAAAAAGCCATGGAAAGTCATGACCCCAGCTGAAAACTATCAGTAATTAGAAAGCAATCCTGAAAAATAATATCAGCTGGTTCAACTAATGGCCTATAAAAAGGTGTCTTATTACCAAGGTGAGCTTTTTCAAGACCTTTGCAACCTTATTGTTGCAAAACATACTCATGGCATTGGTTATGTCACTACTCATGGGCAAGCTGTGAGTCAGGGTAGTCAGGAGGTCTGTGGTCAGATACCAGAAGGGCTCGTAGTACAGAAGGGTAAGAGAAAGGCGTGGTCAGGTAACATTCATTGGTCAAATGCCAGGAGGGTACGTCAAAACCAGGGAGTACAACAAACATAGTCAGAGGCCAAGTCTGGGGTCAGATACCTGAAGTCAGAGAATGTCAAAAGCAGAAGGGATAATATACATGGATAGTCACAACAAATACTAGGTCATCAGCAAGATCAGGAGTCAGACATAGAGCAAACAAACACACTTAAAGCAAAGATACAATTGACAACCTGCTTCTCACAACAAGCCAGCTAAATACCTTGCAAATCATTTGAGGACAAGCGACACCTGGGTAAATGCCCAGAGACTAGATCAGATTGAACAGCAGGGCTGTCAATCAAAATGCTGCACGGCCCAGGATCGGATTGGATGACTGGACTGTCACAAAACCGACAATCCAGCATACCACAGATCCCATAGGGCGGCTGACCTGTCACTCACAGTGTCCTCATTTATTATTTTATTTATTATGCTTTGATTATTTAGCGCTATCATATTCCACAGTGCTTTACATATACAGTGTTATCATCGCTGTCCCCAATAGGGTTTACAGTCTAAATTCCCTATCAGTATGTCTTTGGAATGTGAGACAAAACCGGAGTACCCGGAAGAAACACGCACAAAAATGGGGAGAGCATAAAAACTCCTTGCAGGTGTTGCCCTTGGTGGGATTTGAACCCAGGACACCAGCGCTGCAGGGCTACAGTGCTAACCACCATGATGCCCATAGGCCATAGTCAGTGATGAAATCGTGAAAGGCTACATAAGAATTTCTAAACTACTGAAGGCGCCAGTGAGCACTGTTGAGGCCATATTCTAGCAGTGGAAAGAACATTATTTCACCACAAATCGGCCACGATAAAGTGCTCCCTGCAAGATTTCAGACAAAGGAGTGAAAAGAATTATCAGAAGAGTTGTCAAAGAACCAAAGAGGACCTGTGGAGAGATACAGAAAGACCTGGAATCAGCAGGTAAAATAGTTTCAAAGTAAACTATAAGTAATGTAATATAAGTAATGCACTCGACCTCAGTGGCCTCAATGCGTGCTCACAACGCAAGACTACACTGCTGAACAAAGAACATGTTCAAACGCATTTAAAGTTTGCTCGACAGTAGTGTTGAGCGATACGATACTGCAAGTATCGGGTA
>VIAB01000917.1:76430-93614 GCA_009801035.1 Oophaga pumilio
CTGCATTATACTCTGAGGGGTCTGCTTTGTACTCTATGAGGGGACTACATTATACAGTGTGTGTGTGTGGCTGAATTATACTCTATGAGGGGGCTGCATTATACTCTGAGGGACTGCATTATACTCTGAGGGGGGCTGCATTATATTCTAAGGGGAGCTGCATTATACTCTGAGGGGGGCTGCAGTATACTCTGAGGGGGCTGAAATATACTCTTTGAGGGGGACTGCATTATGCTTTATAAGGGAGCTGCAGTATACTCTATCGAGGACCATGGGGAGAGCATTATGCTATGTGAGACCTGCATTATACTGTACTGTATCTGCCCAGCATAAAGAAACTCTGGAACAAGCGTTGGAACAACTTCAATATTGTCGATAACGCTCATTTAACGGCCTGAACTCAGCGCATGTAAATAGAACTGAAATGTTTCTGTGTGATGGTGCAATATGTTAGCATTTGGGGCCCCACTTTAAACTTTTGCCCAGGACCACACTTTGTCTAAAACTGGCTTCGTGCGTATGTGACCACTTGGCTCTGTAAACTGCCCGAGAGGGATCACAGAAGGAAGGCCCTATGCCAACAGTGTTTAGGAATTCAGACAAGGTAAGACAGTCACAAAGGAGCGCCAGCCAAGCGTAGCTTTGGGTGATGTAATGCAGCTCCAGCCGGGTGCCTCAGATGAGGAATAGAGGTGCAGAGTTGGATGAAACCCGGTCAGCAGGAGCGCAAAAACAGGGGCTAAATTAATAAACAATCTTCTTTTATTAAAACCACAACGCGTTTCAACAGGTAATTCTGTCTTCCTCAGGTGTATGATCCATCCATCATTGCCACCTGAGGAAGACAGAAGACAGAATGTTTTTGCGCTCCTGCTGACCGGGTTTCATCCAACTCTGCAACAGTGTTTAGGAAGGCTGTTTAGTGAGTGCACCCTCATTTCGCAGAGGTGGGAATACAAGATTGTCTTTTCTGGTTTTTGTTTTTTCTGCTCTGCGGAAACCTCTCTACATTCTGTTGAATATCAGTCATCTCCAGTATATACAAGAGAGTAAGGTGAAGGAAAAAAAAACATTTTAAAGCACTATACAAGAACAAAGGTTATCTGCAAAGCATATGCAGAAAATTGTAAGATGAGATCATTGTGATTGCATAGCTGAAGGAGGGTATAGTAGCATGTAAAGTAGGCAGACTAGAGAGAAAAAGTCACTTTATGCTAGGTTCACACCAGTGTATTTTTGTTTATCGGAGAGAATTGGGTTAGATAAGAGTGCGATCATAGTGTGACCCACTTTTCTCAGATGAGAAGTTGGAAAAAAAAAATTCTCCATCTTCTCCGTTCTGTCAGTCCGTGAAAATCAGAATGCACTTAGGTGACATCCGAGTGCATTCTGAGTTTTCCCAAAGACTCATTGATTTGCACGATTTTTTTTCTTTGGACAGACTCTGTTAAAACTCGGACATGACCACAGCCTCATAGAATAACATTGGTTCTCATGTGATTCCATGTTTAGTCATATGGCAGTTGGGCTGGAAATACATTCATCTGCAAGAGCCCTAAAAGGAAGCTATCAGCAGAGAATCATAAATTGTTTAGATCAGTCTTTTGTCTTCAATGTATTATAAAATGGCACTGTTTTAATATCACAATCTTTATTACAAAAAAATAAATATAAATGAGTAATTTTGCAATTTTCACCACTCAATTTTGGCCACTGAGACTTTCTTTAGACTGACATTTACTGTCCTTTCACAAAGAGTTTTCAGGAGGCTCTTTATCATCGGAGGCAGGATTGCAGTGACAGGTAACACCTCTATACATAGCTGATAACTCAGGATTCACCAATCACAGTCGGTGATGTCCCGCCTGAACTTGTCCCCTCTCCCTCCGCAATGACCTTTGAACAGTCTCAATATGAAAGATAAGGTCATGTTCTGACTATTCTGGCTATGTACACATGTTGTTTCCTGAAACAATAGGAAGTTAGTGTCCAAAAAGACTTCATTAGCCAGTGTGAAAATTACAAGGTTTTTCTTTTTTAATTTTAATACAAATTGTGATATATAAAAAAATTGCTCTCTTTGAATACATTTAACACATTTAATTCATTTTTTGATGATAGCTTCCCTTTAAAGTTAGGAGAATCCAATGAGTGGCTATGATTGCTGCTTAATGTGGCTTCCATGCAATTAAAAAAAAAAGTGCATTAGCATATGGATGATTATGGTTGATTCTCACCGAATAGCTTTTTTGGTATAAATAATATTACAGGTTATCTGTAGTTGATTTCCAGATCAGGAGATCCAAGAATTTACAGTATTCTGCTATATTAGGGTTGTGAAGGAATCTCGTATTCCCCTTCATATTAGGTGCCTGGAAATTGCTCTACATTGGCTTTTTTCTTGCCTTCTCCAGAATCAGCATTGTAGGGGGTGGAAATTGATGGACTTCTTTTTTCATTCTTACACAAAAATAGCAAAAAATATTTGTAGACAACAGGGAAGACAGATTGTTTCATCTCTCCGCTGTACTATAGTGTTGCAATGAGGTATCTATATGCTTTAATGCTGAGAATTGCCTTCCCTATGAGATCATGTTCTGACACAGGGATTGTCTATTCATTAGTGCTGAGTAGGTGAGACTTATTCTACACATCACATATACTGGTCTCCAGTCTGATACTCATCATTCCACAAGGTTGATGGCTGAAAGTATAGCCTTGACCTGCCTGCATTTCAAGGTCCTTGGCTCTTCAATGTCATCACATATGTATATTACCCCACTAGGTCAGTCAGTCTGAGGGTGGACATAAAGATTTAGATTATATGCCAAAAAAGTAAATATAATAGGAAAAAAAGTGGCACTGTGAATCATTTAGTATTTGTAGACTGTGAATTCTCAGAAGGGCTTCTAATCTAATTGCCTATATTATTTATTTATAAAACACCAGCACTTCTCCAACAGCGAGCTACAGCTATAAGTGCCTTCCTAGATCATCTACGTGGGTGGATGCATAGCTGCCTGTATATTGGGAAAGATGCAAATTATTTCCTCAGTAAAATAATTGCTCTGTTCATTACAGATATCTTGTAAGACAAGACATAGTCCTTAAACAACTGCTAGAACAGAAAAACCTGGCACTCATGATTAATAATAAGTGATTTCTAATGATATTTGCAATCCAACATGCTGCTGCTTTAATGAATCAGTCCTTAAATGGATCTTCTACATGCAGTGGGGCTGTAAGATTCAGTAGTGTGTGGACTCTATAGTACTGTAACGCTCAGTATGGCTTTTAAATTTCAAGAGGAAAGTCACAATTTAGTCTGTATCGATATTATACAGTCAGAGTGAAGAAGGTCCATTTATGGACTTAAGCATTACATTAACAGCATCTTACGCATCACTTGGCATCATTTAAGAATATGGGGTTTTTCCTTTCTCCTCGCCTAAGGAGTGGGATCCTAACCGGGCAGGAGTGGGATCCTAACCGGGCACCACCACTTACAGTGCCTTGCGAAAGTATTCGGCCCCCATTTTGTTCAACTTCACAATTGTGTCCCACTTGTTGTAGATTCTTCACCAAAAATGTACATTTGGTATCTTTATGTTTGAAGCATGATATGTGGGAAAAGGTTGAAAAGTTCCAGGGAGCCGAATACTTTTGCAAGGCACTGTATATAAGCCATATATTTTCTCTCCTTAAGGCCACGTTCATACGTTCAGTATTTGGTCGGTATTTTGCATCAGTATTTGTAAGCCAACAAAAGTTGTGCATCTATTATACTTTTCCTCTGATTGTTCCACTCCTGATTTTGGCTTACAAATACTGATGTAAAATACTGACCAAATAATGAACGTATGAACGTGGCCTAAGAGGGTTGTCTAATTAACACTACTTATCAATATATGTTAATCATCCTCGTTACAAGATGGAATCCCAACTGGCCACTCCATTCCGTCGAGGTCTAGTATGCACACTGCCATTCCTTTCTATCAGGGATAAAAGTTCAAATTTTTACATGAAAAGACTGAAGGATTTAAATGCACAAGCCTGCATCCCCGGAAGATCTGTGGTTAGTTTTTCAAGATGTTTGTCTAGGGGTTGTCTAGGTTTGTCACAAAAGTCTGCAGTCACTCTATGTGACTGCAGACCTGTGAACCTTCACAGAACACACGGTGCTGTCAGAATTATCTGGTACCCCCATTGAGAGAGTGTGGTCATGTGACTGCAAGTATGGGATACGCATGCTTCCAGCCACATTCTGACTAGACATGAACAGCCTCACTCAACTTGCATTGAACAAGGTTGTGCACGTCTAGTCGGATCGTGGCAGGGAATATGCATATGCCATACTTGTCATTCACATGACCGCCTGCTCCTCGCACCAAAGTATCTGGCATCACGTGCTGAGCACTCTGTGAGGATTCACAAGCCTGTAGTCACATACAGTGACAGCAAACATTTGTGTTAAACCTGGACAACCCCTTTTAACATCCTGGCTATCGTAGTACTAATATTCAATGTGTTTTATCAAAACAAGACAGACTAGTGTGAATATGCAGTGAATACTATCCTAAGAAGAGGAAAGACCCAGTTCTATTCTCATGTTTTCAGTACGACATACTGCTGTTGCAACATTAAAAAAGATCAAGGGTAAGAGGGCCTGTCTGCTGGATGAGATGAGGGACGCAGGGGTTTATGTAAGGCACAGGAATACTCCTCATAAATTGAGGTGGCCGTTATGTGTGATCATGGTGGCTGAGTCGCAGCCTTTTCCAATTTCCAGTGTATCCATTGCGCAATGTGCTACAGCACTTAACCATGTAATGATGTAAGCAAACAAGTTATTGAGTGCAGATTATGTACATTATGGGCAAAAATTCAATATTAAGCATTTGTCCACATTTAGTTATTCCTAATGAGTATTTTTTAGCCCTAGGTTTGGCAGAATATCCTGTGTTCTTGCTGACTGATGAAAAACCAGTCTGTTTAAAAAATACTAGAATGATAACATAGTATCAAGCTTACACATTCTCAGATGATAACACCATTCGGTAACTATGTTCCTGACGAAACTGAACAAGAGAAGCAATGTCTGCAGAAGAGTACACCGCAGAGAGGGGGAGGACAGACCAGTGTTCAGCATTTGCTAAGGTTCATACTTTGGGCGGCACGGCGTTACAGCGCTGGGGTCTGGGTTCAAATCCCACCAAGGACAACATCTGTAAGGAGTTTGTATGTTCTCCCTGTGTTTGCGTGGGTTTCCTCTGGGTACTTCAGTTTCCTTTCACACTGCAAAGAAATACTGATAGGGAACTTAGATTGTGAGCCCCATCGGGGTCAGTGCTGATAATGTATAAAGCGCTGTGGAAATAATGGCGCTATATAAATGAGTAAAATAAATAAATACTTCCATCAATGCAGAGGCAGAAATGATGAAGGGTACACATTAGGGCAGGTTCCAGGTTTTCGCGGGCCCCGGGCGAAAGAGTCTCAGTGAGCCCCTTTAACACATACCACAATTCATGATGCTCCGATACGGCAGGGAAATATAGGTATAGTACAATGACAAATATTTCACTTCTTACATTACATGAGTGATATCTATTGTAAATTCTACAATAGATCAGAAATTGGACAGTATAGTCCTCTATACAGTATTATGGGCACCACATAGTGCGCCATACAGAATAATAAGCCCCATATAACGCTCAATACAGTATAGTGAGCCCATATATTGCTCCATACAGAATCATGGACCCCATATTTTGCTCCATACAGAATAATGAGCCCTATATGTTGCTACATACAGAATAATGAGCCACATATATTGCTCCATGCAGAATAATGGACCCCATATAATGCTCCATACAGTATTATGGACCCCATATATTGCTCTATAAAGAATAATGAGCCCCATGTATTACTCAATACATAAAGGGGCCCATATAATATTCCATACAGTATATGATGGACTCTATATAATGCTCCAGTATATGATGGGCCCATATAATGATCCATGTATAATATGATGCTCCAGTATATAATGGGTCCCATATATGATGCTTCAGTGTATAATGGGCCTCATACTAGTGTATGATGGTCCCTATATATAATGCTCCAAACATAAAAAAATAATACAAAATACTCACCTCTCCTTTCTGCTCTGCTCCGGACTCCTCATTGTCGCCATCTTCCAGATCTCTGCACTGTTACTGTTCAGGCAGAGGGCGCACAGACGTGACGTCATAGCTTCCTCTGACCTGAACGTCACAGTCAGAAGACGCCGCAGTGATGGAACGGGGAGAGGTAAGTATCACAAATGACAGGGCGCTGAGCAAACGGGGGGGGATGGCCTACTCACAGGAGTCGGCACTGACACAGACACCGGGCCCCCATATTGTGCCGATGTCCCTGATGTCGAGTGGGTCCCCCAGCCTGCTCAGGGCCTGACACTTGCCAGGGTATGCCGGGTGCTGACCCCGTCCCTGGTACACATTGTAGGCCACATGGTGCAGAACATTTCGGAACGCACCAGTGAACATGCCTCCTGAGTAGTCAGACATAATCTGTTCTAACTGCTGGTAAATTCCTCACATAGTTTAGCAACAGCGTGGCATAACACTGTTACAAATTATACTTCTGTAGTCAAGGTTAGGAATGTGAAAATACTATGATGTATGTACAATAAACTGCTGAATAGTCAAGTACACAGAAAGCGGGAAATAATAAGCCTGAGAAATACAGGATGCAACATTTATTGGATTAGATGTCTACAGGGCGATTTATGCCTGCCTCGTGTTAATAGAAAATCATAGTAATTATGACCAGAATGTATGTGATGATTATGTGTTTATACAATCCATTCAAGGTTAGATCCAAGACACCTGAATTCCTGCCTCATACGGGGAAAACTTTCTGGCACGTTCATATATAACTCCTGCAGATGATCTTCTATGTACAACATGGCTGTATCGCTATTAATCTGCCTCCAAAACAACCATGGTTCTGAGCATCAGATCTGTGGTTAGTTATTCAAGATGTTTGGAACAACCTCCCTGCCGATTTGCTTCAAAAACTGTGTACCTGTAAGAATTCATGTTTTGATGCTAAATTTTGAAAAGATATATTTTGATCTAGATTTCTTATTGTTCATTCACTTTTTATTTTGTTAATTGATGATGGTAAACTATTAACATTTCTATTTTTAGTCCGGGGTCACACTTGCGAGAAACTCGCACGAGTCTCTCACCTCAATACCCGGCACTGCCGCCGGCACTCGGGATCGGAGTGTGCGGCTGCATGTATTTCTATGCAGCTGAACGCTCCGGTCCCGAGTGTCAGCGGCAGTGCCAGGTATGGAGGTGCAAAACTAGTGCGAGTTTCTTGCAAGTGTGACCCCAGTCTTAAAAACATTCTTATTTTGCAGCATTTTTCCACCTTCACACCTTTTATTTAATTCATTGTTTAATGTTTTGAAAAGTAACCACAGATAATATCATAATTAATAACAATGTATTGATAATGCATTCAGTTTCTGAGTAAATAAATCACTCTTCTGCTTTGGAGCTGTTTATTCCAGTTAATGCACTTGAGTTGCTTGGAAGATATCCCATGGCTTCCATAGTTAATAGGACTGATTGTGAAATGAATAGCCTTGTGGTTATCTCCATATAGCCCAGGCACAGACATAGTAGTGCAGACACTAAAAGCCAATTACACCACTCCAGGATCCATTATGGATAGACAACACAATAACATGATTATTTTAATATCCCACTAAGAACTTTTATGGTTAGTCCTAGAATAGAGACAGAATGCAACAGACTGCACTCCTCCATACACAAGACTACCGGATCTGTACACCTTCGGAGAGGTCCGTGTTGCATTTTTCAATACTTGTAAGTGTATATGTGTTTGTTTTTCCCAGGATATTTCTTGGGAATTCTTTTTACATTTCCTGGTTGAAAAAAAAATGTGTTTTTGTAATTGCGAAGCGTTAGTGAGTAATCTGTCCAAAAAACTCTGCAGCAAGGTAAAATACAGTTATTGTAAATTATTTCTAAAATCCAATTGATATGCAAGAAGCTTTAGGATAACTTCACACAGCGGCAACACCTATTCTCTATGGTGATCTAAATCCGAATCAGTTGAATATAAAGAGATACCAGTTTCTTAAGATAGAATAATTTGAATTCTAAAAACTTCTCCCAACAATAATTAATTTGTACCTGTGACCAGACGGACGAGCTATTGGTGAGCCGGCTCTGTAACCACCATATTCCTGTGCTGGTTCAGGGACAGGTAAATCTGGCTTCTAATATAGTGACATATCTTATAACAGTGTAGATATAACTTATGGGTACAAACTAGGACAGTGATACTTATTGCTGGAGGGAACCTCTGAAAATGTTTCCACTCATAGGGCAATGCCTAATGCCATTCTTGTCCTGTGCCCTCCTATAATTTAGTATCTCTGAGCAGGCCAAAAGCAGTTTGCCTTCCCTGTTTCAAAGATGACAGGTTTTGACTCTGCTGTATACTATGAAATCCTTGATTAAGGCTCAAGGAACTCAGTTGGGGAATACTGACTTGGGGACAGAGGGAGCTGGTGCACTCAAACCCCATTGACATTTGGTTTTGGGTGGATTTTTATTATCGCATTTACTTTTTAAAGTTAAAGACTGTGAAATATACATATTTAAAGTGTAACCGGTATACCCTATATAACCTATACGTGGATACTAGTGACTGTGGCTAATGAAGCCTCCCAAACACAATTGACTTACGTCAACCATTCCTATCGATATTGATGTGTTCGGCTGACACGCTAATGTTTATGGGGCCCCATACAACTGATTGATGAGAAAGTTAAAGATCCGGCATGAGCGATCTTGGACAGCTGATCCTTTTGTTCTCCCAGAGATAAGCAGACAAGCCGTGACTATGTTCATATAGAACACAGGAACATTAGTCCGAATGCTTCTGTGTATGGGAGAGATGACTGCCAGCCAAATGATCATCTAAATCATACTTCAGCTGACAGCGACCTACTGTGTATGGCGGGCTTAAAGGGATTATATCAGCGATTTTTTTATGAACCTTAAGACAGCGTTCTGTAGGGTAAAAACACAGATTTCAGCAATTCCTCTGGTCTTAAGCTCTATGATTTTGTTTACTTGCAAAGACTGTTTTAGCACCAGGAGCTTATCATTGCTGGACTAGAAGAGCACTTGCCTCCTGGTCCAACTCCGCCTCCTCCTGTGATAAGCAGCTCACTGTCCATAGTGTAGCCTGGTGTGGGCAGTGGCAATTTTCTCAGTTCTGGTTAATGCTAAATCTAAAAGCTCTGATTGTATGTCACGACACAGCAGTCGGGTGACCCGGGACCAGGGGCTTCTTCCCTGTCCCTAACACAAGGGGGCTCACTAGCTCGCCTTACTTCGTCGGATACTTCTGAAAGTAAAGATGCCGGGGCCTCCACCCTTGCCTTATCTCCTGAGTTATCCCTCCTTCTGTTCTCTTCCCCCTCCTAGGGAAGAGGGGAGCCACTGTGCACTGTAGTACAACTACCTGATAAACAAGGCAACATAAACAAGGGTTAACAGAAAACTCCAGGCATATGAAATATTCACTCACATATAACAGAGGAATGGGCGTGGAGGTAGGGGAATAAACAAAAACAGAGATGATAAGGAATTACGACGCATACAAACTAAGCAATAGTCACTGATAACTCCTCCAACTCTCCTCATATGAACTCCTCTCCCTCCATTAGCCATGCAGCAAATGCTAGCTCTGACAAGGATTTATAACGGAGCCCAGATTATAAAGGGGAAAGGAGTGGCTAACCAAGCTCAGCTGTGAGCACATGGATTTACAACATGTCCGATTAACCCCTGTCCTGCCAAAAGAAATAAACACATTTAAAATGAGGGAGAAGTGCTTCTTCTCAGCGCCGGAGTAGGAACAATCAGACGCTGCGGTCTTCTGGCTCCGCACTGTAGCGGTAACCCCGTGACATTGTGTCAGAATAGCTGCATCCAGTAATCTAAGTGATACAATGTTGGAATCAGGGTCTCATTGCCTACATCAGCCTGCTCTCAGATGAGGTAGCAAAAACCTGCAGACATATTACCTCTAAAATGTGTAGAAATGAAGGTTTTGCTTTCCTACACCGAGCTTTCAGATTTTTTTATGTATGTAATAATTTCTGAAATACCACTTTCAGGTCAGTATTGACCCAGCTTTCCATAGTGAATGAGGGAAACATGTTTCCATGCTCCAGCAGTTTTTCCTTGATTAAACTTCTAATGTACAAATCCCACTCTCAGCTAAGAACAATAAGGCCGATCATGTGCAAATATTTGTCAGGTTCCAGGGAGTGGTGAATTACTGTAGTGCAGCGCACCATTCTAGTGTTCATATGCCTGCTGGCAAAAACTGGGGTAAACATTTGTCATGTTTAGTGCAAGGACTTGAAATGATTGGAAATGAAAGTGCATGTGTTTCTGCTGATGGAACTTCGGGAAGAGATGACAGCCCAACATGCTAACTGAAATGTGAGAAGGAATTATGGATCTGAATCTTTACACTGGGAGAATAATACAAAAGTTGATTCAGTCAAGTCCATTATGGATGGCATATTCAGGATCTGCCTTATATGTAGCCATGTACATAATGGGGCAGCAGGGTGGCTCAGTGGTTAGCACTTAAATATGAGTGTCTGAGCAAAGGGTCTGAATACTTATGACCATGTGATATTTCAGTTTTTCTTTTTTAATGAATTTGCAAAAAATTCTACATTTCTGTTTTTTTCAGTCAAGATGGGGTGCAGAGTGTAAATTAATGAGAAAAAATTAACTTTTTTGAATTTACCAAATGGCTGCAATGAAACAAAGAGTGAAAAATTTAAAGGGGTCTGAATACTTTCCGTACCCACTGTAAGCCAGCTGAGGCGCACTTGCAGTGCATAGATGAAGCTAAAGCCAGAGCACCTTGAGTGCTCTTGCACCAATAGGTTTTTATCCCAAGTCATGTGGCAAGACTTGCTAAAGGGTCCATGTTAACTTTTAGGATTGCTACTTCCAGTTGGTGGCGCTAGAGTTCTAGTCCTCTTCCTCTCTAAAGTGGCAATATGCATATTTCCCAGAGAAGCATGCAAGGTTTAAAAGTCTTCCACATTGGCATTCGAGGCTTGGCATATCACTCTCTACAAAGAGAAACGTTACACCTTGGATCCCGGTCAGACGCCTCCCACCCAACCAAACCAGATCTCACACATTGCGATGATGAGGGGCAGCATCCTGAAACACAACGTCCGCAAATTGAGATTCTGGTTTGGCGATTATCCTAAGTCATGTGTCAAGGATTGTTAAAGGGTCGAGATTGACTTTTAGGATTACTATTTCCAATAGGTGGCACTGGAGTTGTAGTCCTCTTCCTCTCTGAAAAGGCAATTTACACCAATAGTATAATGGCATACATAGTGGCTAGTGGACAAAGTCTTTTACATCCCATTTATGGGACTTCAGAATTTCAGAAGTATTCATTTTGTGCATTATTTCTTTTTTGTTGAATAGCTTTAAAAAAAAAAAAAAACCATGCCTTAGCTGAATAGCGGATATTTCGTCTCAAGGGGACATTTATTTTTCCCTACATTTGTGAATGTAAAAGACATAGCAAGAACATGAATTATAGTATAAGGAATTATAAGGTTAATTAAAAGGTAGAAACTTCTACTTATTGTGTAATTAATTTGAAAACAGCAGAAGAGATTTGTGAGAAAGCAACCTTCCATTAAAGCCCAAAAATCAGAACTTCCTGAAAGCACTGTATTTACTGTGTTGTCCAGATTGATGAGACTGGATATGGCCCCCAGCATTTGGAAGAAGACAGTGAACCGTGGAATGAAGCTTCAGATATCTGTCCTTGTGTATCTCAAGGCTATTTCTATTTCTGCATTGGGTTGTCATTGGATTATTTTGTATTGGGCAATACATGTAGAGAGAATACTGTGCAATATTATATATATTTTATTTAGTAAACTATAGAAAGAAGAATTAATCATTTAAATTCAGTATAGCCAAATATTATCATTTAGAGCTAGGTTTAAAGAAAAAAAATCTACGGTACTTGGATGCTCATAGGAGGGTCAGAATTTGGGGCAAGCAGCATGACTCGATGAATTCTTCCAGCCTGGTATCAACACTTCACACTGGTGAGGGTAGAGTAATGGTGTGGAGGATATATTCTTGGCTGGTCCTTTGATACCTGTGGATGGATGATTGGAAAGTAGGGCTCAACTAAACATTGTGACTGACCAAGTTCATCCCTTAATGCAACTATTGACCTATGGCAGAATGAGTTTTTTAGCAGGACAATCACAAAGGTCATATAGTCATGGATTAGTTCCAGGAACATGACAACAAATTTCCCTTGTTTTACCAGGCTTCACAGCCCCCAGATTTACATACACATTAGATTGTCGGCCATTCCCACCAAAATGATCAAGTTTAGACCATTTTAACTGCTTGTGGACCACCCAACTACTTAAACCGTTGGACCCGGTCACATATAATTTTGCAATAACATTTGAGAATATCTTTGCAGTCAGCAGCTGAACAAGATAGTGAAGCTTCGAGAGCGTGGAGCCGACTGTCCGATATGGCCAGTCTCCCCATAAGAGAAGGCAGAGATGGTTTGTTACTATCTCTGTCTTCCTGATCACTGTTTATGTCCCAGCGATCATATGATTGCTTTATGTCAGGATGGATCAAGCGCTGCTGGGTATCAGACCCATATGAGCTCAGCTGTGAACTTTGGGAGCTAAATAGCCCCTGTAACTGGGGCTAATGTGCCTGCCCAGTTACTGTGAAATCAGCAGTAATAAAATTGTATTTAGAAGATGAGATGCCCCACAGAGGTCTTTTATGACGTCACGAAAGACACAGTGTGTGAAATTAATTAAATAATTAGCAGATTTAAAAAGCAGGGACAAAATAAAACAAAGTTTTAAAAAAGGAAAGCCACCGACCTCCAGTTCAAATCGGTTTCTAGTATTGCCCCCATTGATGAAAAAAACAGGTATCGCATTACATAAAAATAATTGCTATGGAGAGGAGAAAAAGATGTAAAAAATTTTTTTATAGTCCATTGTGGTTGTAGAAAAATTAAAACATTTTAAACATAGACACACATTTCTTTTTTTTTAGATTTCTTTATCAGCAAAAGAAAAAGAATATAAATTGACATAAAAATAGTCCCCACATGTCACAAAGAAAAAAGGCAAAAATGATTTCAATTTCCAAATGAGAATTTTTTTTATTGCTTTTAAAACCGCTTATTTGAAAATATCAAATATGTGCCTGGGGAAAATGGCATGGTGGTGAGCTAGTTAATTTAATATGTATGAGAGGCCTTTAATCACTTTTAAATTATACATTTTCACAGACAAATTATTTGTAAAGAATAATATGTCTTCTGGTTGGTGAGAAAATAACGAATACTATTCCTACTGCCGATCACAGATGCTGAATCTGGTATTTTTCAAGTGATAGATGCTGAACATGCTGTTACACTGGAATTTTGGTAGCTGGAGATTTATTTTCCTTCACTAAGAGAATCCAATAGAAAGGTATGTTAGGGCAGGGTCACATGACCCTTGATTCTCTCATTCCAGAGAATCAGGTTGATTATGTTATTGACCCTCCAATCAATCTCTGATCTGAGTTTGCTTAGAGTATCAGCATAATGTGAACTAATTCTATCAAATGAGAAAACCGTAGAACATTGTGTGGAGCAGATGGAGAACAAATTTTCTCCTCCATGTTTTCCATTGTGTGAGAGCACAGAAATCGGACTGCACTCAGATCTCATCCGAGTGCAGTCCAATGTTTTCCACTCACCCAAAGACTTGAATCAGTGAAGGGCATCTGATTTCGGAGTGACCTAAAAGCATGCTGCAATTTTTTTCACTGAGATATTCTGTCTGTGAAAAAACTTGGTCATCAGCACTGCCCCATTGAATAACAATGGTCCGAGTGTTAGCTGATAAAAAATCGGATAGCACTTGTCTGATGTATATGGCGGTGTGAGCGAGCCCTTGGATGTAGTCTCTAGTCCTGGTGTTCAGAACCTTTGGTCATTGGTTTGGAATGGGCATTTGGTGATGTAACACTCAGTTATTCAGGAAATTACAGTCTGCTCGCTGTATCCTTGCATTATGACATGCTTGTTGGGTAAGTCATTTTCATTCAAGAAGCTAAGGTGTGGAGCAATGAGGCGATGCATCTGCTCGCTCACATAAAATGTACAGGGTCACCACAGTTGGAAAGAAATGTTTCTGAAGTAACACTTAAAGTTTCTACCCAGTTACAGTTTCATAAGAAATGATAATATATATTTGTTATATTATTTAATATGAATCATTAAAAATAATAAAAAGAAATGGAAAACCTCTTTTTCAGTATTATGCCTAAACAAAACTTGCATGAATATACAGAACTGTACAAACATTTTTAGACAGGTGTGGAAAGAAATACTAAAACTAGAAGTGTTTATTTCTATCAATTAACATAATATAAAGTGAATGTTCAAAAGAGAAATGTAAATCAGATTAGCATCATTAATTCTTCCCGGTACTTGTGGACACAGATTTATACAAACTCAGCAGAGAGTTTGTTCCAAACATCTTGGAAAGCCAACCACAGATCTTGTGTGGATATAGGCTGGCACAAATATTTCTGTCTCTTCATAGAATTGGACAGTCCTGATGATGTTGAGATCTGGGAGAACATAACTCGGAGTCGTCATCACTTCCAGGACTCTTTGTTCTTCTTCATGTTGAAGATAATCAGTAACATTGGCTGTATGTTTGGGGTTAAATAAATTTTGGAGCCAATCAGATGCCTCCCTGATGTTATTGCATGATGGATAATCTGACTGAAAGAATTTTTAATGTTACCAACATTTGTCAATTTTGACTTTTTATGAAGATGAGACAATCCCTTTAATTTGTAAATCCATAGAATTGTAACCATTTTAGATCAGCTGCACTATCCCATTTATCGTAATCGTGCTTACCTCCAAAACAACTCCATTAGTATGTATTTATTTGTTTATGTATTATGAAAATAGAGATTACTATTAGTTCTCTTCTATAGACAGAAAAAGAATTGAGGGTTTATTGATGAAAAATGTCAATGTGTGATAATAGCAATAGGAAATAAATACAAATAGAATATAGATTGTGTTGTGCAATTGTCTTGATGAAGATCAAACAAAAATAAACAAAATACAAAAACGTGGAGTGCGCACAAAGCTGGTGGCCAATGGAAACGACCTCTGCTAATGACTTGTAGACCTGCCCTTTGTAATGTGCCAGTTCCTCATTTATATAGCGCCATCATGTTCCGCATTTCTTTACAGACATCATCAATGTCCCCATTGGGACTCAATATCTGAATTCTTTATCAGTATGTCTTGGGCGTTAGGGATCTATAGAACTATTCACAATTTTTTGCAGCAAATCCACCTTGTATCAATTCATCCTACAAGGATTTTTTCAACCATCCAATCCCTTATGTCTTAAACCAGTTCAGCTGCAGATTCTTGCTTGTAGGCTGCCAGAATACATTTTTAAGGAGGTGTGATTAGTTGTACTCATCATTCACTATCATATCCCTTCATAGCCATTTTTTAGGTAAGTTCTGAATCTAAAAATCTTTGCATTGTTCCTTAATTCTGTCACTGACCTTCTCTTCTGTCATGACTCTCATTTATTATTATTTTAGCAGGTGTAAAACCGCTGCGGATCCGCACAAAGAATTGACATGCTGCGGATTCAAAAATGCAGCATGTGCACAGCGTGTTTTTTTTTTTTTACATAGGTTATAATGGTACTGTACAGTGCTGCAGAAACTTCTGCGGATCCGCAGGGCCAAATCTGTGGATACGCAGCAGAATCCGCAACGTGTGCTCGCACCCTCAGAAGGACTTTACTGAGGAATCAAACAGAACTTGTAGCTTCTATCTTGACTTCTCTAATTAATGTGAATTTAATCTTATCAAATAAAGTAGAAAAGTGCAGCATTTTGCAGAAGGAAAGCTAATATACAATATGCACGTTTGTTTTCCACATGCACCATGAGCTTTTATTAAATGACCAATTTTTATGAATCGTTGATCTGTAACTCTGTGATTTGGAAACCGCATTCTCCGATAATAATACTTGTTACATCAGAATAATATCCCACTAAAATATAATTGTAGTATTCAAAATGTTCCCCATAAAAAGATGATCTCCAAAATAACACATAGTGTTTAGTCTTATTAAATAAACTGTCACCTAAATTATCACAAGCCCGGCTGAATCACATGAGCAAGTTTCCTGCTGCCTGAACTACAAAGAAGGGCTCAATTTGTTTCAGATGAGTGGCCGTGCGGTATTTGGTTTCAGCTCAGAGATAGTTACCAGTTTCATTGCCAATGAAATTATGAAAACTGTAATATCTAGGAGAATAATGCTGTGTGCCCACAATGAGCTTTTGGTGAGTTTTCAATGCTGTGTATTTTTGCTGCGTTAAAAATGCAGCATCTTCCAGTTCCGACAAAGTGGATGGGATTTATAGAAATCTCATGCCCACCGTTCTTTTCAGTTCAACATAAACTGACCTCCGGTGCGTATTTCAAATCCGCAACACTTCAATTTCTCTTGCGGGTATGCTGAGTCTTCTGTGTTGATTTTCCCCATAGACTTGCGTTAGATGCGGAAAATCCGCAGGAAAAAAGTGCGCATGTGTTTCAAGTGTATTTCCGTGGCAGAACTGCATCAAAAACGCATGTAATCCACACATGACTATATCAATAAAGTTTTGTCAAAAACAAAAACCTAAAGATGTCAATTAAACGTCTGGTAAGGTTTTACTACTAGAGGTTAAGATTGTGCGTATAGGGTCACCGTGACGTGGTGGGATGGTTTTTACATTTTTTCTGATCAAGTCCCTATATTATTTTTATGCCCTGTTGCCATTTATTTACTGCAGGGTGTTTGCTTACTATGTTTTTATCTTCGGTTTCAAAGTTTTGTCAAAGCCAAATACCAGGAAATATAAAAAACGAAGCAGCTTTATTACGAGTGTGATGCGAGAAACTCGCACAAGTCTCTTGCATCAACACCCG
>VIAB01000917.1:132624-148135 GCA_009801035.1 Oophaga pumilio
ATTCTCAAAACTTTTGGCCATGACTGTATCTGTCCCACAGCTCACACATGCCCACTACACCTATAAAGCACCATCCTGAGCCTTCTATACAGTCTCAGGATGGATAAATATGGATCATTGCACACACAGTTTTTCCTTCCAAGCATGCCACGTACTATGTATTAACCATTGATTCTACCACATTTATTAATGTTAAACTTACTGAAACTACTCCCACACAGGCTCAGTGTACTGTATGGGGTATTGAGTCGTATAATATATTCAGTTATTGTTACGTAGTCTATCATTAGGGAATGCTCAGCACCATTCTCTCTGGTCAAAGTTGGACAAATATTTCTTCTTTGTGGAGTCTGCATCTGGCGCTTCCGCTCTCTCTCCCTTTACACATCTCAAGTCACTGCAATCAGAGCTGTGCTTGACTGACAAGCTCCATTCTGTTTTATATATATAGACAGGAAATCTCTATACTCTGTGCTTTGAACGGACTGTAGCCGGAAGTGAGGAGCTGGTGGTCATATTGCCATATATAGCAGCCCAGGAGCATAGGTTTAATAGAATGCAAATTTTATTTTTTTTAAATTTCTTATAGGCTTTACAATGCTTTTGATAGTTTATTTGTATGGTAAGCGGAGTGCAGTGGTAAATGTAAACTACCGCAATCCTGCTTATTCTATCCCACAGCATAGTAAAGACAGGAAAGATGTGTTTTTGACTTATAGATGCGCTCCCCATGTCAGTGCGAGAGGCAAAAGGTGGGCACCTGGTCGAGTGACTATACATGAGAACTTTATACTCACTTTTCAGTCGCGGACTGGAGGGTCGCTTTAAATTCAATATTGCAACAGACATTGACTTATTCAGACATTGATGTATGCAGTCACTGTTGGACTGGGCAGCCCAGGGCCCACCAGTAACCAACTCCAATTACATGCAAATGTGAACTTATCTTCAATCACAAATGTATATAACAATGAACTGGGTAGATGGTTAAATGAATAAGATGCTGCCTCTGTCTGTACATAGTGATTCAAGAATATTGTGCCAAGTACTGCTCATAGTGGTGGGATGCTCTTGCACATGGGCCCACCGGAGGATTCTCCTGTTCTCCAGTGGGCCAGTCCAAGCCTAGATGCAGTGGAGCCCTACTCAGGCCCCATAATACAGGAGTGCTATGTCAATTGCTCGCAGTTATAACACTCTAATCATGTATTATAACTTTGTAGAATCGCAATGCTTCTTTTAACTTGCCATTCTTTAAGAATAAACGTATTGCAATTTTACAATCTCGATTACAATTTGTCTATTATGATCAGTATCTAAAAGGATAATTTCAGAAATATGCTTCTAACTTTATATGTGACAGATCATTACTATTATTTATACGTTTGTGTTGTACCATTATTGTCGTCTTTCTCTGAATGTAGCAAGCAAATCTCTAACGTGCAGTAGTATTGGAGGGAACAGAAAAGACCATGAGTATAATAAAAGTAATTTTTGGGGATATGCTGGGAATGTCCCCTGTGCAGCAGCCACATCAGTGAGCTCCTGAGACGGGGTCACGCGAAGAGTCAGCGACCTGCGGTTTCTGAGCATTGTCTGTAATCATTGTTACACATAAAAGAGAGGATATCCCACTGGTGCGCAGCACTACTACAAGTTCAGGTTCCTTTTTGGCTGCAGTTTTCTGCGTTCCTTGCTTACTGGCTTTAAAGATTTGTTTTAACTTTAAACTCACTCCTCTTTTTTAACCTCTGTGGTATGCAATCTCTGTGTGCTCCAGTCTCACAAGGATGTGAGGGATGAGGCGGACATATTGCACTCACTTAGCACAGAACCAGGCATCATGATGAAAGGGAAGAGAGGCTCGCTTCCCCGTCCTGCTGCTCCTCAATCAGCAGTGAAGTCTGTTCCTGTAAGTACTCGTTTTTTCATTATATTTCACGTCTGCTCCACTGTCGCCTTCTGATCACTATAGTAAATGGCACTTCTCTACTATGCGTCTGACACTTGTCACGCTCTCACTATCTTTTCTTACAAATTCTTACCTTTGCTATAGACACCTTAGTAATTGCAAAACCGTTAACAAGGTCACGTCGATTTACGGGGAATCTCAGGAAAACTGTCCAAGGAGAACTTACACGTGCATAGACCTTTCCGAACATACAATGTGACCTTATAACTGCAGTAATAACCTGAAGAGCAAGAATGACAGGGGCAAGGATGAGATTCCATGAGATATTTGTGTGTAGAAAGTCAGTACAGGTATACGTGGTGGAGATAGCCACATGTAGGACAACATGCGTCCTCGCCACGACTCCCAAATGCATGCATCTTACAGCATTATTGATTCATCGAGGAAGCAGTTAGGCTATGTTCACACACGGCTTTTTTTCAGCTTCATTTCATAGTACCAGCAAAGTCTATGAGAGTTCAGAAATCTTGTGCATGCACTTGTTTTTTTTTTCTTTCCAGACTTAATTTGAGCATTGCAGTGTCATTGAAATCTGCAGCTTGTCACTCCTTTCAGTGTTTTTGCAGCATTTTTTCACCCATAGAGAGCAAAGAGAAAGTGCAAAGACTGCAGCAAACAGCAGTGTTTTTGATAACTAAAACTGGTAATTAAATTTGAAGTGTAGACAATTCACACAAGTAACCCACACCAAAAACACACAGCAAAAACGCACCAAATAATGCCGCAAAATGCAACAAAATGGTTTTGAACGCAGCATTTTTACTGCCAAGAGAGCGTTACAGTAATGACATTGGATGTTGTGACATAGATGATAGGTGAGAACTCCAAAGACATACTGATAGGAAATAATGTATGTGAGTCCCAATGGGGACAGTGATGACAAGGTCCGTAAAGCGGTGCGGAATATGATGGCGCTATATAAGCATAATAAATAATATGTACAGGAGACAGCAGGTAAATTCCAGCTCTTGTTATTTCTCTACTGTTTTGTAAATTTAGTTTTAAATAATCCAAAATTCTTTTTTTTGTTGTCACCATAAAAACAAGGATTAAGATTTGTTTTTGGAATAAAATGAATAGCGACATGCTGTGGTCTACCAGCCCTACATGGTTATTCCACCTGTTGTTGTATAACATGTAGTCTGTAATAAGTCTCTAAATTGAGAAAAAATAGCCCGTTATACTGCGCTCCAGATTCTGGGATTTAGTATTGTTCTGGGATTATTTCCTTTCTGCATAATTCTCCTTGAAATTGGCTTTGATGAGGCTGGGTTCACACTGGGTGACTAAAGAACTACTGTTTGCTTTCTATACAATATTAAGTATTACACAAAAAAAAGACAAAAAGAAAAAACTGACTTGCTGAAGACATCTACTGTGAAGCAAGTACTTGGGCTTTATCATACTTACTTGATTGTTATATAGTAATGTGATTAAACAATGACCACATGAGAATTGCTGATTATTAATAGTCTTGATGAATTTCTAAAGAGGCTCCTGATCAGATTGAGCTATCCTCTTGACAAAGCATATGGCGAACCGTGCCAGGGTGCAACCATCCATTTAGAGGTTGTATATTTATTGATTTACCATTTTATTATCTGCTTTGTGCTTTTCTAATGTGGTACTGAAATGTTGAGAGTTTATGTAAAGCTTGTGCTATATAAAATACTTTATGGCAGATTTTTATGTGTTTAAACCTTTTCATGATTATGCTTCTAAATTTATGTGCGCATGTGTGTGATGTATTTCTTTGATTTCCTTCTCTTATGTAATTTTTTTTGATGCTTCTAATAAAAATATTATGTTTAATTGTACGCAGTGTGGTACATTGTAGGTTCTAGGCTACATAATCGAGCAAACATTGTGACACAGGTTCATCATTTTGTACCCCACTCTTGAGAAAGAGTGTGGTAAAGTAAGATGCACCAAATTAATTAAGAGGTATGAACCTTTTAATTAATTTGGCGCATATTTCGGTTGCCATGAACCACTGCAAGAACATTGGCTATGCCTCCTCTTGACTAAGCACCACCCGCTTTAGCAAAATTGGCAGAGCTGGTAAGTACTGGCATAAAATAGCCAAAAGTTGCAAAAATGTTGCGCAGTCACAAGTTGAGCAAACTTTGGTGACATTTTAAGCAGATTTATGCCAGAATACTGCTACATAATATAATAATACTAATATATACAGTTGTGTGAAAAAGTGTTTGCCCTCTTCCTGATTTCCTATTCTATTTGCATGTTTGTCACACTTAAATGTTTCAGATCAAATTTAAATATTAACACAAGATAACATAAGTAAGCACAAAATCCAGTTTTTAAATGAAGGTTTTTTTTATTATTAAGGGGAAAATAAATCCAAATCTACAGTGCCCTGTGTTGTGAATGTGTTAGAAATGAATTCTGAGCAGAAGCTCCCTCTGGTGGTTACAAACAGTACTGAACTATTCAATGAAGATTGTGAAGATTGGCAATCAGGTGTTAGAGACTGGTCTTATATAAGGGAGGTTCCCTCCCATCAGGGTTGCCGGTGATCAATTGTTCTTGTTTCAACTTTGGTTCCTGGTTCACTTGGAAGTTTGCTGTGTCTTGCCTGCATCTTCTGCTAACAGATAAGATATTTTCTGCTTTTATTTTTGTGCTTGCTTTTTGCATTTTGTCCTGCACTTCTGTGGAGGTCAGCCATGTCCCCTACGGGGGCTTGTGCTCCTCTCAGTTTATCTGAGCCACTGTTATTTGTTCATTTGCCTTTTCCAGTTTTTTCAGTGGCTGCTGCTTAGTTTTGTTACACTAGAGAACTAATTTAGGTGGTAGAGGTCTTGTGATCTCAGGTGATTTTGCAATTAGTGAGTTGGTATTTTTTTAGGGTTTTTTGGATTGCAGTAAGTGTCCTTCCTATCCTTTTCTTTCTAGAATGATTGGGCCCCAACGTTTGCTCATACTATTTTCTGTCTGTGTCTGTATTTCCTCTTGTCTAACCGCCATTACATGTTTGGGGGCTTCCTATGTTCTTTGGGGATCTGCTCCGGGGCAGATAGTTTTCCTCTTTCTATCTTTAGGTGTAGTTAGCTTCTCAGGCTGTGACGAGGCGTCTAGGACCAACGTAGGTACGCTCCACGGCTGCCTTTAGTTGTGGTGGTTAGTCAGGGTACTGCAATCCAGTAGTTTCCAACCTCTCTGGTGTATTGCCTTTTTTTTGCCTGCTCTCCTCAGCTACCAAATTATAACAGTATCACCGGCCAAACTGAAGACTGTATGGTACTCACAGAAGGGAAAGATAGTGTAAAAAAATACCAACTCACTAATTGCAAAAACACCTGAGATCACACGACCTCTACCACCTAAATTAGTTCTCTGGTGTAACAAAACTAAGCAGCAGCCACTGAAAAAACTGGAAAAGGCAAATGAACAACTAACAGTGGCTCAGATAAACTGAGAGGAGCACAAGCCCCCCGGAGGGGACCTGGCTGACCTCCACAGAAGTGCAGGACAAAATGCAAAAAGCAAGCACAAAAATAAAAGCAGAAAATATCTTATCTGTTAGCAGAAGATGCAGGCAAGACACAGCAAGCTTCCAAGTGAACCAGGAACCAAAGTTGAGACAAGAACAATTGATCACCGGCAACCCTGATGATAGGGAACCTCCCTTATATAAGACCAGTCTGTAACACCTGATTGCCAATCTTCACAATCTTCATTGAATAGTTCAGTTCTGTTTGTAACCACCAGAGGGAGCTTCTGCTCAGAATTCATTTCTAACACATTCACAACAGCCCTGTGTGAAAAAATGATTGTTCTCCCCACAAAACATAAATTAACTGTGGTTTATTAGATATTTGGAAAGCTGAGTTCAAATTCCCTAGCCAGATGCAGGCCTGATTACTGCCACACCTGTTCTCAATCAAGAAATCGCTTAAATAGGACCTGCCTGACAAAGTGAAGTAGACCAAAAGGTCCTCAAAAGCTAGATATCATGACGCAATCCAAAGATCTTCTGGAACAATGGAGAAACAATGTAATTGAGATCTATCAGTCTGGAATAGATTATGAAGCCATTTCTCAAGCTTTAGGACTCTAGCGAACCACAGTGAGAGCCATTATCCACAAATGGCGAAACATGGAACAGTGGTGAACCTTCCCAGGAGTGGCCGGCCAACCATAATTACCCCTAGAGCACAGCAACGACTCATCCAAAAGGTTATAAGAGATCCCACAACACCCTCCTAAAGATCTGCAGGCCTCACTTGCCTCAGTTAAGGTCAGTGTTCATGATTCTTCCATAAGAAATAGACTGATCAAAAATGGCATGCATGGCAGAATTCCAAGACGAAAACAACTGCAGAGCTATAAAAACATAAAGGCTTGTCTCAGTTTTGCCAGAAAACATCTTGATGAACCTCAGGACTTTTGGGAGAATACTCAGTGGACTTACGAGACAAAATTTAACATTTTTGAAGGTGTATGTCCTATTACATCTGATGTAAAAGTAACACAGCATTTTAAAAAATAAACATCATACCAATAGTAAAATATGGTTGTCATGATCCCAGTGCAGGTTTGACCTGCACGCCAGGGGATAATGTTTTGATCCCAGTGCAGGCTCTGACCTGCACACCTGGGGCTTATTATTGTGGCCTCTCCTTGGTTCTGGGGGAGCTTCTTATAGCCCTAGGAAGCTTCAATCCCCGTCAGTTATACTTTTGCCCTTGGCTGAGTGTGTTGACCTCTGAGTGTGTTTGTGCTGTGTTCTTGTTGCCTGATACTTTGGTTTTGACTCGGTCTGATCTCTGGATACCGCTTGTTGGATTCTGTTTCTGTACCTTCTCTGTCTGTTTGGTTTTGACCCCTGCCTGGCCCCGACGATCCGTTCTGTCTTATCCTTGGTACTGTACTGCTATCTTGTGCTTTGACCCTGGCTTGTTCTGATTTACATCTCTGTCTTTGCCCCTGGCTAACTTTGTCCCGTAGTTACCTTTCTAGGAGTTTTCCTTCAGCTTCTAGATCTCCTGAGCCTAAGCCACGCCCCCAATTGTCAGGTGATTCAAGTCCTGAAACTATCTCTCTCCTGCCCTGCTCAACCCGTGTTCCTAGGAGCCTGAAGCTTTCCTCAGTACCCGTCTTCCGGGAGATTGCACTGGTGAGCAATCCTCCATCTAAATATTCAGATAAATTGGGAGGGTAATACCATTTATTTTTACATTTTGCATTAAAAAAACTATTAACAAGCATGAAAAGGTGTTGTTCTAGGGATATGGTAAATCTGCCTATGTGATATCCCATTCGCATCCATTGATTGTGGAATTTTGGTGTATTCGTTCCTCAACGTCACTACCTTCATCGTTGTGTGAACTTTGCCATACAATCACATACAATAACATTGCAGCCATCGTGATGTAATCAGACTGTCTCCACAAAGTGATATATAACCATGACTGACTGTAATTAGCTACCATGCATGTAATGACTTCACATGTTGGGAACAGACTCAAACATTTTCCATATCATGCAGCGGAACCAATGTCTTTAAAGTGCCCCATGCAAGCGTTACACTAAATGTATGTTTGCTTTGGAATTGCAGTTAGAGGGGATGTCATCAGATTGAGGATGAAAATAGCATACATCAATATATATATATATATATATACATACTAGATGGTGGCCCGATTATAACGGGTATTCTAGAATATGTATGTAGTTTATTTATGAAGATTTAAGAATAATGCAATGAATACACAGGATTTTTCGGGTAATATATATACTGTGTATTACCTCATGTTACTGTGTATTTCCTCATATTACTGTGTATTACCTAATGTCACTGTGTATTACCTCATGTTACCGTATATTACCTCATATTACCTCATGTTACCTGTGTATTACCTCATATTACTGTGTATTACCTCATATTATTGTGTATTACCTCATGCTACTGTATATTTCCTCATTTTACTGTGTATTGCCTTATGTTACTTATGTATTACCTCATGTCACCTGTGTATTACCTCATGTCTCTGTGTATTACCCATGTTCAGTAAACGTGACAGAAGTACATCAGACACTGTGACTGACAAAACATGTTCAGTACATCATGGGCAGTTGGTGAGTCACATGACCACATGGGCAGAGTTAGCCCTGCGTCGCTGATTGGCCGCGGCCGGAGCAATCAGCGATGCGGGATTTCCTGGACAGACAGACAGGATAAGACGATTATATAAATAGATGGGCTGGTGTAGTTACTATGAAAAAAAAACATGTCAGAATAGCTGGGGCTTTTTCAGCTATCCTACCTGATATTAAAATGAGTATTTTATGAGCCCAGCTACAGCTAGACTAAAATGCTCATCTCGATATCAGAATTATAAAGCTATTTTGACAAGGATTTACAAAGTAAGTACACCATTCTCAGCAGGTCTAAAATATCTATTTATCATTGTATGTATTTTATATTGTGAAATCTGGTGACATGTCTGCTTAGATCTTTAAGGTGTACTTGTAACATTTTGGTATATTTTGTAATGCCATTGCTCTGGCATTAACGTAGCCAGATGTTGTATGTTTTGAAACCGGCAATAATGACACGAGGTACGTTAGGGCCTTGTTAAAATCTCTTGGCACAGAATTATGGTTTACATGGATGAGACTAGACTGCAAAATCCGAGTCTGTCATTCTCTGTCCTTTTTGGTTTTAGGTTACATTGATTATTTTAGAATTGTCTGAATGACTTAATTGGTAAAGTGCCTGAGGATACGTTGTGTGTCTTTATAAAGCATATGATTAAAATCCATTTAACCCCTTAAGGACCAAGCCACTTTGTAGGTTAATGACCAGGCCTTAATTTTGAAATCGGACCACTGTCACTTTATGAGGTTATAACTCCTGAACGCTTCAACGGATCCCTCTGATTCTGAGATTGTTTTTTCGAGACATATTGAACTTCATGTTAGTGGTAAAATTTCTTCGATATGACTTGCATTTATTTATGAAAATAATGGAAATTTGTCAAAAATATTGATATAGGAAAGATGTGTATCTTCGTACCGTGTTAGCCAGTAGATAGAAAAATTACCATCTTTTCAGTTAGCCATTAAAGGTATCAACCACTGAGGACTCTCAACTCTAAATATTTTTAAAAAATATTGAAAATTTTGCAATTTCCAAACTTTTAATTTTTGTACCCTTAAATCAGAAAGTGATGTCACACAAAATAGTTAATAAATAACATTTCCCACATGTCAACTTTACATCAGCAGAATTTTGTAAACATATTTTTTTTTGTTAGGATGTTATAAGGGTTGAAAGTTGACCAGTGATTTCTCATTTTTCCAACAAAATTTACAAAACCATTTTTTTTAGGAGCCACCTCATATTTGAAGTAAGTTTGGGGGGTCAATATAACAGAAAATACCCAAAAGTGACACCATTCTAAAAACTGCACCCCTCAAGGTGTTCAAAAACACATTCAAGAAGTTTATTAACCCTTTAGGTACTTCACAAGAATTGAATCAATGTGGAAGGAAAAAATGAACATTTACCTTTTTTTCCCAAAATTTTTACTTTGGACACAATTTTTTTATTTTGTTAAGGGTATCAAGAGAAAATGAACACGATATTTCTTGTGCTATTTCTCCTGAGTACACCGATACCCCATGTGTGGAGGAAAACCAATGTTTAGGTGCACAGCAGGGCTTGGAAGGGGAGGAGCATCATTTGAGGTTTTAAATGTCAAATTGACTGGAATCGAGAGCGGACACCATGTCGTGTTTGGAGAGCCCCTGATATACATAAACAGTGGAAACCCCCCATAAGTGATGCCATTTTGGAAACTAGATCCCCCAAGGAACTTATCTAAATGTGTGGTGAGCACTTTGAATCCCCAAGGGCTTCACAGAAGTTTATAACGAAGAGCCGTAAAATTATAAAATCATATTTTTTCCATAAAAATGATCTTTTCACCCCCAATTTTTTATTTTACCAAGGGTAACAGGACCCCAAAAGTTATTGTTCAATTTGTCCTGAGTACACTGATACCCCATATGTGGGGGTAAACCACTGTTTGGGCGCATGGCAGAGCTCGGAAGGGAAGGAGCGTCGTTTCACTTTTTCAATGCAAAATTGGCTGTAATTGAGATCGGATGCCATGTTGCGTTTGGAGAGCCCCTAATGTGACTAAACAGTGAAAATCCCCCACAAGTCCCCAATTTTTTTATTTTCCCAAGGGTAACAGGAGAAATTGGACCCCAAAAGTTGTTGTCCAATTTGTCCGGAGTACGCTGATACCCTATATGTGGGAGAAAACTACAGTATGGGCATACGTCGGGGGCTCAGAAGGGAAGTAGTGACGTTTTGGAATGCTGATTTTGATGGAATGGTCTGCGGGCGACATGTCACGTTTAGAGAGCCCCTGATTTGCCTAAACAGTGGAAACCCCCCACAAGTGACCCCATTTTGTAAACTAGACCCCTCAAGGAACTTATCTAGATGTGTGGTGAGAACTTTGAACCCCCAAGGGCTTCACAGAAGTTTTTAACGTAGAGCCGTAAAATTAAAAAAATCATATTTTTTCCACAAAAAAAATCTTTTCACCCCCAATTTTTATTTTCCCAAGGATATGCTGAGTACGCTGATACCCCATATGTGGGGGTAAACCACTGTTTGGGGGCATGGTAGAGCTCGGAAGGAAAGGAGTGCCGTTTGACTTTTTCAACGCAGAATTGGCTGGAATTGAGATTGGACGCCATGTAGCGTTTGGAGAGCACCTGATGTGCCTAAACAGTGGAAACCCCCCAATTCTATCTCCAACCCTAACCCCAACACACCCTAATCCTAACCATAACCCTAACCACAAACCTAACCGTAACACACCCCTAATCCCAACCCTAATCCTAACTTTAGCCCCAACCCAAACCCTAACTTTAGCCCCAACCCTAACTTAGCCCCAACACTAACTTTGGCCTCAACCCTAACTTTAGCCCTAACCCTAATTGGAAAATGGAAATACATTTTTTTTATTTTATTATTTCTCCCTAACTAAGGGGATGATAAAGAGGGGTTTGATTTACTATTTATAGCAGGTTTTTATATCGGGTTTTTATGATTGACAGCTGTCACACACTAAAAGACGCTTTTTATTGCAAAAAATAGTTTTTGCATCACCACATTTTGAGAGCTATAATTTTTCCATATTTTGGCCCACAGATACATGTGAGGTCTTATTTTTTGCAGGACGAGTTGACGTTTTTATTGGAACCATTTTCGGGCACATTACATTTTTTGATCACTTTCTATTCCGATTTTTGCGGCAGCAGAATGAACAAAAACCAGCAATTCAGGAATTGTTTTTTTTTCTCCGTTCCACGTGTGGTAAAATTGATAAGGCAGTTTTATTCTTCGAGTCACTACGATTACAGCGATACCTCATTTATTTTTTTTTATGTTTTGGCTCTTTTATACAGTAAAACCTTTTATAGAAAAAAATAATTATTTTTGCTGCGCTTTATTCTGAGAGCTATAACTTTTTTATTTTTCCGCTGATGGAGCTGTATGGCAGCTTGTTTTTTGCGGGACAAGATGGTGTTTTCAGTGATTCTATTTTTATTTATATTCGTCTTTTTGACCGCGTTTTGTTCCACTTTTTCCAAGCAGTATAATGATAAAGCATTTTCTACATTTTTTTTTCATTTACGGCATTCACTGAAGGGGTTAGCTAGTGTGATACTTTTATAGATCGGATTTTTACGTACGTGGCGATACCAAACGTGTACTTTTTTTTGTTTATTTTATTTGTTTACATAGAAATGTGTATTTTTTAGGGGGATTTTTTATTATTCGTTTTTTATATTTTTTTTACATATTTTTTTTTTTAAATTTTTTTTTACCTTGTCCCTTTATGGGACTTTCACTTATTCACTTATATTTGCAGGTATAATACATTGCAATGCTGCAGCATTGCAATGTATTATACCCTATTAAGAAAGCTTCTGAGACCATGCTGTGGGCTTTCCATAGCTGGATGACCTGGGGTCGTCATGACAAACCCAGGTCATCATGGCAGAGGTCGGGCACATCGCGGGGACGCCAATCTGAAGGTAAAGGGAGCTCTCAACCCTCTGCCTCCTTCCTGATCGATGCGATCGCGCTCGATCGCAGCAATCAGGGGGTTAACAGCCAGAGGCAGGCACGGACGCCACTCCTGGCTGTTTGTGCAGAAGCTCAGCCACCGGCAGCGCTGAGCTCCTGCACTGACCGGGCAGGAGATGCTGAAACTTCAGCATCTCCTGCCCGATCATGCTGTGATCGGTCAGTAAGAGTGACTGACCAAACACAGCGCTCTGGGTGCGTGGACCGACGGCATGGGTCACCGCACCTCTTGCCATGTCTGTCAGCTGTCTGTGACAGCAGTCGGCACTGAACTGCCACAGCTTATTTACAGGGTGAATTAGTCCTACTGGTAACTGTATTTCCAGAAGTCCATAATGACAGTACCACCAGGAGGTAGCCCTTCTTGTCCTTGATAGAGATAGGAACACACGAGAGGTTAAATAGCCCTCCCTCCACCTCCACCCACCAGTGATCTTTTCAAGTACCACACCAGGACGGATGCCACATTTATTGAACTTCATTCTACATACCTTTACCTCACATAGCAGAAATGTATCCAAGTTAGGGAATAAAAGGGTGCTCTCATGATGGACTTCTGGAAATTCAATTACCGGATGGACTAATTCCCCTTTTCCAGGATGTCCCTCCTAACAGCACTACCAGGAGGAGTACCCCGATAAACCATTCAGGGCAGGATAACTGCTTGGAGGACTTTCCTCACAAAGGCCATCTGTTGGTTTGACAGAATGTCCAGATTATAATGCCTACAGAAAGTGTTCAGACTTGACTATGTTACGGCTCTGTAGATCTGGTCCACAGAGGCCCCAGCTCATTCAACCCATGAAGTAGAGATTGCTTTTGTGGAATGGACCCTGATGTTCTCTGGAGGAGTTTTTCCCTCTGAAGAGTAGGCTATGCTGATTGCAGATGTAATTTACCTTGCCACTGTAGATTTTGAAGCCTTCTTTCCTCTGTTGCTACCCTTGAATTGAATGAAGAGGTTAGCATTAGTGATGAGTGAGCGTGCTCAGGTGTTATCCGAGTATCTTGGGCGTGCTCGGAAAATATATTCGTGTAGCTGCGGCTGCATGTTTTGCCGAGGTAGACAGCCTCAACACATGCAGGCATTGTCTGTTTGCTAGGCAATGCTCGCATGTGTTGCAGCTGTCTACCGCTTCAAAAATGCAGCCACAGAGACTCGAAAATATTATCCGAGCACGCCCAAGATACTTGGAGAACTCCCGAGCACGCTCCGATAACACGTTCTCTGAGCATGTCTCTCACAACTAGTTAGAATCTATTCGCCAGCCCTTCGTAGTGATCATGTACTGTAGAACCATTCTTCTTACATCCAAGGAGTGAAATAAACGCTCCTGCTGATTTTTATAATTCTGGCAGAAGGAGGGCGAAATAATCTCCTGATTCACACGAAAGCCCGTCACTACTTAGGGCTCCCCAACCTCTGCGTCGGTAGTGACCTTCATGTATGGGGACAGAATCCGTGGTTTTCCTCTCTAGATTCATTGGAGAGGTCCACCAACTCAGAGATTCTTTCAGTTCTGTTGATAATCTTATTTTCTTGTCCAGACTGTGTGGCTGTCCATCTAAGGAAGATAAAAAGTCCCTTGTGTGTAATTGACGCCACAGAGCGCTTGATATACACAATGTCATTAGATCTAAAACTTTCATTGCCTAAGGGACATGCATGCCTTCTTCTGAAAGGACTGAATCTTTGCTCTGATCTCCACCTGTCTCTGTTATGGGAGAAAAAGATGAACAGAGTCCCGAGTCCAGAAGAACACCAAGAAAAATCTTGCACTTCTCTGGCCTAAGTTCTGATTTTTTCCAATTTATAATTCATCCCAGGCTCTCTAACACTGATATGGTTGTCATTAGGTCTACCTTCAGCTATGAAAGCTCATAACAAAGCATTCTGACGCGGACAGATATTAGGAGATGACCACAGATACTTTTTGTCACTCTCGATTATAATCAGTGGGAGTGATAACATTTCAAAATCCCCATGAAGAGAAGCTAGACATGGTCAGACATGTAGGCGGTGTCAAACCATTGATTGATCTTTCTTTTTGAACACTTTGTTATAAAAATATATATATTTTTAAAGATCAAACAGGCCTGGTATGTTATATTTACACAGATGGGAGCTGGTAATACAACTGGCTCACACATCAGTTTACCTTAGGCTATGACTGTCCTGTTTATTAAAGCCATATTTTTGTAGAGAAAGGAAATGTATGGGGTTATGGGGCAGTCTGGCACCAGACAGTTTAAGTTATGTCTCACTCAGATGTCCCTGATTTTTCGTACATGCAAGAAAATTGTGTGATTGTCCTCAGTGTATTGGATCTAAGTTTCCTCAGTGTTTGGTCCATTTGTCGGTTTTTACCATTAGTGTTTGGTTCGTGTGTCCATTTTCACCTTCAGTGTCTTGTCCGACTCATAGTCTTGTATTGGTAACACTGACAGAAAAAAACAGACTCCATTTTCTGCAATCATCTACAGAAAAAACACAGCTTTGTGAACAGCCCCTTAGACTATAATGGCTATGTGTTGGATTCGTAAAAACCACGGATATAACAAGTCCATGAATAACGGATGTCTGAATGAGGCCTAGGTGTGTGAAGTATCTGTTTTTATTTAAGAGGTTTTATTCCGATTGTCCACAGTTTCTAGTGTATCTTGGATCATATAAATGAATGAGATTTTTATATGTGGTTTTGTGCCTCAGATATCGCTTACTTTTACGTTGTACGTTAGCAGTGTGATTCCATGAGTCAAGCTGTTTTCCAAAGACAAGTTACCAGCAATCAATATCTTCAGTCATTGACATAAAGATACACATGTCCAGCTTAATTGTTGGCCTGGGGGCTACATGACGTCCAATGGAGAAATTAATCATTGCCAATTAGTGAAGGGAAGATGGAAATAGAATCAATGAGAGTACAATGCAATCATGAGGTATAAGCTGGAGGTTCTGTAGGCACTGGAGCTAGAAACCTTACTTTTCTAAAGCTGCTAGATAACTTTTAAATTACCGTAAGTTGTCTTAAGTCGGTGTCAGACATGCGAGAAACTTGCACGAGTCTCGCATGTCAAGACCCGGCACTGCCGCCGGCACTCGGGACCGGAGCGGGCGGCTGCATGTATTTCTATACACATGACATGACAGAAATGAATCCCCCCTCCCGTGCCTATATCCCCATCACACATCCTCCATCCCATAGGCACACCTTCCCTCCTAAAGGGATCTCCGGTATGGAAGTTAGGGCAAATCCATCCTGCGCTTTGGTTTGACCCCAGGCCTCTCTTAAAGGGATCCCCGGTATGGAAGTTATGGCCGTTTCACTCAGCGCTGTGTTTCTGACCCCAGGGTCTCTTAACCCCTTTCTGTCATCGGACGTACTATCCCGTCCATG